>JAJOZX010001545.1:122500-340000 GCA_023014485.1 Bathynomus jamesi | reverse complement strand
TATATATATATATATATTATATATTTATAAGTGAAGAGTGGAATAATCGGCATAAAAGTGGATAGGACAGGAAGTTTGACTTAAAAGATAATTGATTAATAAAAGGAACAGAGTGGGGGACAGGAGAGAACCCTGTTGAACACTACTATTAATAGCTTTTGGAGAACAGTAGCCATTTACAACTCCAGCTATAGATCGGCCAGAAAGGAAAGTAGAGATGAAGGCACAGATAGAAGGATAGAAACCGAAGGAGGGCAGTTTGGAAATTAAGGATTTGTGCCAGACTCTATCAAAAGCTTTTAATATATATGCCTAAATTTCCAAGTGGCGCCCCAATAGTAAGCAACCTTTTTTTTACGAGTTAGGTCGAACTTCGTAAATAAATCGAATTTTCTTGTATGACCTCTTTTTTGGAGGTTAGGTTAGAGCCGTTAGATGAACATGAGTTAGACTAACCAAACCTAAATCAAATCGGAGGTGTCGAAAGTATGTGGAAGCATAAAGAATGATTTATTTGACTTCGAGAATTTTAATTAAAATTCTTTCGCCGGTGAAATTCGAAAAAATAAATAAATAAATTGTATACGGTAAAAAAATTGCTTTCCCTAAACTTTCTCATAAGATCTCTCCGACTGTAACACAAACGAAAGTGAAAAAATTTAGAAAATATAAAATAATCAGTATAACCTGCTGAACCTACTGGGTGACAAATAGTTATGGACGAAAATTTACACAAATGTTCGACCAACTTGGGCATTTATGAATGCCTATATATATATATATATATATATATATATATATATATATATATATATATATATATATATATATATTAGGCCTATTTTAAGTATATGTGGAATTAGCATTCTAATGGAAACTCTTCCTATATATTATATAGGAATCTTTTTCACTTCTCTATATATAAACTTTTATGCGATGTAGCTTTTGACTCTATTAACTCTAATGCTACGTGAAAAATGTTCCATAACTAAATTGTGGTATAATATTTACAAGCCTCCTTTCGTCAAATATTTCGAACAATTTCCAGAGTAATGAATACATTTGCCGGTATTTATTTAAGGAATTTGTTTAAAAAATTGAAAAATTACCAACGTTTCTGAAGTGAATAATTCGCGTGTCGATAAATCCTCACCTCAAAAGTGATCAATAGCCGCCTCCAAGATTTATGATTAAATTCAGTCTTTACCATGTGATTTCTGCTTTTTGTTTTAAAAGGGAGAATGAGTATGTGGGGTTTTTTTTAATTCGCGTATTAACTCTCCGTTCATTTCCAAGAGTATCTGAAAAAGATACGAGGATCGTAAATCATTTTATTTTTATTGTCCCTTAACGTACCTGGTCTCGTATAAGTGTTAAAGCAAGCGAGTCGGAGTAATAAATCCTATGTAGCAAAGTACGAATCAACCAAACTCGCAAAATTGTTGAAAATATAGGTTGCTCTACACCAAATGAATGTTAATGCAGATATAAATAATTATGTGGGGCATAAAATGTTTTCGCTAAAGATACTGTAGGTAAACTGTTATATATTCAATTCGCTTATTTCAGCTACATAGGTTTCTATGCATGGAAAAGAGACTGGATTCAGACTGATGGTCACGAATATATATACAGGGTGTCCCAAAAGTCTCCATACATAGGAAAATTAGCACTTTTTAGAAAAATGTAACTTTATTTACAAAACATTCTCTACATGATTGCCATTTCTTTGTAAACACACACGGATGCGTCTCTCCCACTCATGGTGAACTCGTGTTAACACATTGGTGTTATGGACGTAATTGCACTTCGAATGCGTTCCTTTAGGCGATCCATGTTCTGTATCTTTTCCTGGTACATTACGTCCATAACACCAAATGTGTTAACACGAGTTCACCATGAGTGGGAGAGACGCATCCGTGTGTGTTTACAAAGAAATGGCAATCATGTAGAAAATGTTTTGTAAATAAAGTTACATTTTGCTAAAAAGTGCTAATTTTCCTATGTATGGAGACTTTTGGGACACCCTGTATATAAGACCTGTGTGTATTGATAACAAAATTATGAAACGTTATCAGAGAGACCAGACAATCCCAGGCTTTAAACTCCTCCATTATTTTTCTTCTTTTTATTTAATACATTTCTGTTTCGTTACTTTATTCACTAATTTAATTAAGTTTGAAGGTTTATTTTTATTGACGAATCTCGCGTTATTAGTTTATTGCATTTATTATTGAAGGTGAATGGCCGCAAATGAAGGTAAAAAAGTAATAAGAACCGATGGTTTATCGCTTTGTATTTGCTTGATGCGGCACTAATACACGATCATTGCCCATTACGTGGATCGTAATTGTTTGAGAGAGAGGCTGCGTATGGATTTTAATGAGTTTAGTGTTGGTTAATTATTTGTGTTATCGAATGCTCGCGTTGCGAACTGACATTCGTCTCGAATTTGGTTGGTGGTAGTAGTAGTAGTAGTAGTAGGCGAGTTCAGTACAGCTTAATGCAATGAGTTCATCACTCAACCAATCCTTTAATTCAATCCCCGATTCAGTTTTGCCATTTGTGTTCCAAAATTTGGCCAAAATGGCGAGACGGTTATTTTTTATCTGAACTGAATGTCATATTCAGTCAGACGCCATGTTTTGCGTGAGTTATTAGGTGTGACTGTTCATGGTCGACTTCTCCACATCATTTGTACCCTTCATTTCTTCCTTTGTTCTGTTAAAAGCTAATTATTATTGTTGCAAATCTTTTATTTTATTTTATAGGTAATCATATTCTTTAATACCTTCATGTATATTGCATTTTGTTGGGTTGCATTTCGTGCCAACAAAGATTATCATCGTCATTAATCGGAAATGATAAAAATTTTTATTACTTTGAAATCAATTTGCTTTTTGCTTTACATAAATCGGTCATTCTTTTTTCCTCTTATTTTGTTCTTCTTTACTCTTTAAGTACTCCACCACTTGTTTATTTTTCACAAAAAAACCAACCCAACTGGGTTTTTGCTGGTTTTGGGGGTTTTTGTTTTTTGATGATTTGAAATTTTTTTTAGAAAGGTTCGATAATTATGTAGTGCCTAATATATCTATTATTTTATTAATTTATTTATCTAATCTACAATATATATTAAAAAGACATCTTTATTTCACAGAAAGTTCAGATATGAGAGATAATAATGACATATTAGAATTTTCTCCATTTTAATTTTAGATCTTTCCTTTATTTCTTAACAGCAGATTTCAGCTTTATTTAGACCTAACTCAAATTTAAATTTTTAAGATGCCAAAGAGTTATAGAGGTGGAAGATCTAAAGCTAGCGAATGGGACGAGGTGACTTTATTAAGTGATCAGCCTACTAGAGTACTATGCAATTATTGCAAAGAAAGTATATCACTCGAAAAATTGAGAGAGTGAAACATCATCTAAAGAAATGCAGTAAAAGAAAAGTGGAATGTTTTGAAAATGAGGCAGGAGGTATGCCGAGACTCGAATTTGGAGCATCAGTTGAAACTGATTCACTTCCTCCAACTTTGGCTTCTGGCAAAGATGATCCAAAGATTATAAGTGAAAATGTGCCTGAAATGAGTGACACCAGTGCAGGTTCTTCATCATCCACATTCTGTCATTCAACACCAATAAAGCATAAAAGGCAAAGATCAATTACACCATTTGTGGTAAGAACGACTGTGGACCAAAAGGAAGAATTAGATTTACAAGTTGCAAGGTTTTTTTTCAGCTAACATACCCTTCAACGTTTTAGAAAATAAAGAATTTATAAAATTAATCAAAAATCTAAGATCAGGATGTGAACCACCAAACAGGAAAAGGTTGGCATCTGATCTGTTAATAAAAGTTAATGATGAAGTAATCCATGAAATGAAGATTGACCTTAATCTTGATGATTGTACCAATGTACCATTACCCTTATACAAGATGCCTGGTGAAATAGGTTAGGGAAAGAAAGGGCCGAAATGTTGGTTCGAATCTACCGCCACCTAAGGTCAAAAGATGCTGAACATACTGATCAAAGATCTAAGATCAGGATGTGAACCACCAAACAGGAAAAGGTTGGCATCTGATCTGTTAATAAAAGTTAATGATGAAGTAATCCATGAAATGAAGATTGACCTTAATCTTGATGATTGTACCAATGTACCATTACCCTTATACAAGATGCCTGGTGAAATAGGTTAGGGAAAGAAAAGGCCGAAATGTTGGTTCGAATCTACCGCCACCTAAGGTCAAAAGATGCTGAACATACTGATCAATAATCAATATTAGGTACCACTTAAATTATTTAAACTAGTACAGTTCCCGTCACTTCGCTGACGGTTAGACAGGCTAAACTACAAAAAAAGAACCCAGCCGTGAAAATTTTGAGCTTCACATTGTGTCAACATTTCTGAATCTGGTATCTCCCAAAACCTCCTCACCCCCATTCAACTTGGGGGCTAACCCCCTCCCCCATTACCCCCCTCCCCATTACCACACCCATCCACCATTACCCCACCCCCACCCTTCCCCCATTGCTAAACTACAGAAAAGAACACAGTCATGAAAATCTTGAGCTTCACATTGCCGCCCGTAATACAATTTCTGAATTTTTTCTCACAATTTTTTCTCACAATTTCTGAAAGTGTGACAGACAGACGGACAGCTCTCTTATTATAGTATAGATTATAAAGCTGAAAAGAAACATGATTTATTTTAGATATAGGTAGGTAGCCAATTAGAAGATAGATAAATTAGATACAGTATTAGATATAAGGTTCATAATGAAACATGTCAAATAAATAGTTTCTGGAAATTTTAGTTTACAGTATATTGGCCTTATCACATTAATTATAGTTTATAGTTGTTAATATATAAGACTGCATAACCATATTATAAAAAATTCCAAGTTAAAAATAAGTTTGAGAAGTAAATTAATGTGGGCTTTTAGGTTGGGTTTTTGCTGGGTTTTTGGGTACCAACCCTGGCCACAATGTTGCTGACGACTTAGTAACCATATTCAAACAATCAATCGAGTCAGGGAAAGTTCCAACCGATTGGAAGTTAGCAAATGTAACACCAATCTTTAAAAAGGGTGATAGGGAAAATCTTTGTAATTACCGCCCGATCAGTTTAACATCAATTGTCGGCAAACTGTTGGAATCCATCATTAGGAAACGTGTTGTGTATCACCTTGAGTCTAACAATTTAATTTTTTATTCTCAACATGGATTTAGGCGACATAGATCCTGTCTGACAAACCTGTTAGAGTTTCTCCATAATATGCATACACTATACGATGCAAGTAGGGCAATAGATATAGTGTATCTCGACTTTCAAAAAGCTTTGACAAAGTCCCTCACACAAGATTGATGGCTAAAATCAGAGGACTAGGAATCACCGGGCTCGTTTCCAATTGGATTGAGGATTGGTTAAAAAATAGAAAGCAAAGAGTGGTAATAAATGGAGTGACTTCGGAGTGGGCGCCCGTCACCAGTGGTGTCCCACAGGGTTCCGTTCTGGGTCTTTTACTTTTCATCATCTATATTAATGATATATACGTCGGGCTTCTAAGTACAATCTGCAAATTTGCAGACGATACGAAATTAGGAAGTAGTGTAGGTACTGAGGAGGGGGGCGTAAGAACGCTTCAGAATTGATCTTGACAGGTTGGACGAATGTTCTGCTACTTGGCAGATGCCATTCAACTTGGACAAATGTAAGGTAATGCACATAGGTTATAAAAACCCGAAGACCGATTACTCTTTTTTGGGAAGGAACTTGACAGACCAATCTAGAGAACTTAGGAGTCTATATCAGCAATGATCTGAAACCGTCGAAGTACTGTGCATAAATCGAAAAGAGGGCCTTAAAATATTAGGTTATATTAAAAGACCGTTCCAGTTTCGGAACAAGGAGACTGTAATGTCCCTTTATACTAGTCAGACCCAGGATTGGTAAAAAAAACATTTTTTTGAAAAAAAAAAACGAAAACCATTGTTTTTTTTATAAAAACCAAACAAAAAAACACATTTTTGTTTGTTTTTAATATACAGCATGTAGGCTTATATATATATATATATAAATATAAATTGAGGAAATTGAAAACTTTTAGTATTTCTCATATTTAATTGCTGACAATTAGAAAAAAGAAGAAATCAATAGTTTAACCATAAACTAAATAAAATAAACATTTAATTTGACTTTGTGCATATAGCTAAACAAATATTAAAAAATAAAAATCCTTTAATGTATAGTACAGTACTCAATAGAAAAATATATTATTCTTTGGCCTTTAAGTTTATAGATATAGCCTCTAAATTTGTTTCACATTAGCTATTTGTTAAAACATTTATAAATAAATACAAATTTAGAAGCTTTATGAACTCCTAATTTATTCCTTAATTTGGACTGTATCAGTCCAAAAGCAGAAAAAATTCTTTCAACTGCAACATGAGATGACAGTTATGAACACTGATGCATTGTTCTGCACATCTTCAGACAGTTCCCTGATAGATCTCCATCATGCAAGTGGGGTTATGTTTAGATTAATGGAAATACATGCATGCACAAAATATAAATGCAAGGTTGCCTGTATTCTTTTATTTCTTCTTCATATACTTTTTTTTTGTTTTTTTTGTTTTTTTTTTAAAATGATTTAAACCAAACAACCCTGGTCAGACTTCAACTGGAATACTGTGCGCAATTTTGGTCTACGTCCCTCAGGAAGGATATAGAAAGGTTAGAAAGGGTACAAGCAAGGGCTACAAAATTGATCCCTTCAATGAGGATGCAAAACTACCAACTGAGATTGGAGCGCCTAAATCTGTTTACCTTAAAGACGAGGAGGTTGCGCGGTCAGCTTATCCAAGTCTTCAAGATGTTCAAGTGGAATAGACAGGGTAGATTACAGAAACTTATTCTCAATTAATGCCAATCCGACAAGAAATAATGGGTTTAACCCGGAACTAAAGACGTTTAGAACCTCTGTCTGCGGGAATTTCTTTTCCTATAAAATAGTTAATATCTGGAGCCAATTTCCCTCAGAGGTTGTTTCCTGCCGGAGTGTAAATGTGTTTAAAAATAACCTAGACAAAGTACTGAATACTCTCATAGTTTAAGACTAAAAACGTAACTCTGCAGGAGTTCGCTTGCACGGTGTCTCTGTGGGCTTGCTAATTATAGAACGTTTTATATATTCTTCACTTTCCTGTAAAATTTCCTTGGCTACTTTTCCAGGGTCAAGGTATTTTCTTCAACCTTTTTCCGTACCTGCCTCTGGCAGGGAGGGAGCGGAGGGTGGGGGAGAGCCTTATACTTTTCTATCCAGTTTTCTACTACTGCTAGGATAGTTGAAAGAAAAATAAACTTGTTTAATAACAGGAGCCTCCCAGAGTGGACCGGAAGGTCTTTGAGACCTCCTCTTGTCCTTGTAACTCCTTGTTACCGAAGAGCATAAATGAATTTGGGTAAAGTTTTCCGATGCCGTCGTCATGGTCTTTGCAGCTGTTGTTGTCGTTGTTGTTGTTGTTATGATCGTCGTCGGGGATATTTGGGAAGTATTTGGAATCTTCATGAATGATGTACTGTAATGACATCTAAGCGTTTTTAGATACATGAATATTACTTTATGAATTTAAGTATGAAGATATTGATTTTTTTTTTCTTTTTTTTACATCTGCGAACGTGCAGCCATTTTAGATTCTTCAGATACCGCTGATTGGGTAAATAACTTTATAAATCCAATTGATGTTTTGTAAATAGCTTTTTTAATCAGTTCTCGCGATGAAATCTATTTAGTACTTTTTAGATTTTTTTTTTTTGTTTCGTTTTTACGAAGTTTTTGTTGTTGTTTGGTTAAAGGGTATAAAAAAAAGTCGACTCTTTCACCTTCTCACTTTTTAAACTGACTCAAGACATTTCATCGAAAAAAACATTCTATGGACAATCTTTTTTGGGAACTAGACTAAGTTAGGGTAGGTCCAGTTACATTACATTAGTTTAGGTTAAGTTAAATTATTACAGCATGGTTTCAAACATTTTCTGGTTCGAGGCACCCCAATGCCATCTGTTCTTCTTTCGCGGCAGTTCAGAACATGTTCGTCTCCCAATTGTAATGGTTTATTTTTATTCGTTAATAATTAATTTAATGTTGTACTATTTACGGGTAATTTCTATATGAAACGATCGCCATGCCATTTCCCGCTCGAAACAGCGTGGCCGAAGAGAATCAAACACAGCGTTTTCCTAAAACGTTTATTAACCCTTTACCGCACTGTGCGTCGAATACGTAACGTTTCAAATACACGCATTTAGACTCAACCCTACGCAAAAAGTTCAGCCATAAAGGGTTAATTTATAGTTTTAATGTACAGATGGGGCTTTGGAATGAACTGTTAATTCATTTAACTCTATGAGAGAGTTACGAGGACAAGAAGAGGAAGCCTCAAAGACTTTCGGTCAACTCGGGGAGGTCCTTGTTATTAAACTGGTGGATTTTTTTTAACTGTTCTAGCATTAGTAGAAAACGGGATAGAAAAGCATAAGGCTCTCTCCCCACCCTCCACTCCCTCCCTGCCAGAGGCGGATACGGAAAAAGGTTGAAGAAAATACCTTGACCCCTGGAAAAGCCAACGAAATTTCACAAGAAAGAGGAGAATATATAAACTCTCTCGACATACACACAAATCGTACAATATAGAGCATGGTTGTATAAACTAACATAATATATTTATGCTAATCGTATATCAAGTACTTGATATTGTCGCAAAAACCTCGAACATATGTTTTGAGAGGGAGAGAGAGGACTTACCTGATGGTAGTTACATTATCCGGCCTTTACACTAAAACTAAATGCACCCGACATTTATCGTTGAATTTATCCCGATACATCATAAGTAGTTGTTAGTGAAGAGCGTATCGTAAAATGCTTTGTGAAGTGCTTGCTCGCTCTTTTATATAAACTTGTTTTTAATTAAAACTTTTATTTCCTTATATTTCTTCTATATTTACAATGTAATTTAGTCATTATATTCATTCGTTATATAGGGTGGTCCAAAAGTCCCTATCTATTTTGCTGTAATAATAGTATTTTATGATAAAAATGTAGTAACATAATTAGATGTATATTTATTTATCAAGCTTAGGTCTAAGATTCGACGTGAGCACCATCAGTGTCTGCAAATCTCAAATCTGTCCACTGCGCAACACATTTTCAAGCATCTCTGGGGTTATTTTAGCGACTGCCGCAACAATTCGGGTTCGCAGATCCTGCAGGTCTGTAACTCTTCTTTTGTAAACCTTAGACTTTATAAAGCCCACGCAAAGAAATTTAATGGTGTTAAATCCGGAGATCGTGCTGCCCACGGCCTGTTTCCACTACGTCCATTCCACCGATTTGGTAAGAGTTCATCAATGTACGCCCGAACGATGTTTGCATAGTGACATAGAATTCTATCTTGTTGAAAGACAACATTGTCGACAGATGCATCTGAACGAAGCTGGGGTTCAATAAACTGTTAAAGCACGTCAAGATAAATTGGCCCTGTTACCATAGCTTCTGCAAAGAAAAAAGGTCCGTAAATCTTCGATCTTGTCATACCCAACCAGACATAACTAGAAGAATCTCTTCCTTGTTCATAGAACTCTGTTGGTTTTTTACTAGCCCAGATATGGCAATTATGTCAATTAACCTTTCTGCATGTGTGGAATGTCGCCTTATCGCTGAAGAGAATGTGGTTTAATAAGTTTTCGGTATGAATTTTTTTCAATGAATTCTGTGCACATGGCGGCTCGTCTTCGATAATCCTCTTCGTGTAACTCATGTAGCACTTGAATTGGTAACTTTTCTTTTTTAATGTTTATTTTAAAATCCTTAGAACAGTCGTTTTTGATATGCTTAGTCTACGTGACGTGATGCTGTGCAGGTTGACATTCCAGGATTTGTTTGAAAGGCATCTCTTACCAATTCGACATTTGCTTGAGAGGTATTTGGACGTCCAGATCTTGCTTCATCATGACCAGATCCTGTTCTTTTAAATTTATTGGCCAGCTAGCGAATTGCTTTATCTGTAGGTCCTGGTTTGTGAAATCTTCTTTCGAATTTTTCTCGAATTTCCTTGCACTTCTTTCCTTGGCTACGTAGTGTTACTACCATCGCATGTTCTTGTACATCCATCGTCATCTATGGCCTGTAGAAAATAAAATAGAAATATCATTATTTCAGCAAAATAGATAGGGACTTTTGAACCACCCTGTATTTGTATTTATTTATATTCTGCAGTGACATCTTTTAATTTGGTTAAACAATAATTGGAAGGATTCACCATCTGTCACTTATAAATTAGCCTGAATTTCTTTTGATTTATTATATTTGAAGAAGTCAAAGGGAGAGAATGCGACTAAAAACAAAGTTACACTGAGAAAAGACTTAATTGCTAAAATACAGTTTATTAATCAAGAGTATCCAGATGCAACCTGCTGCATGTTAGTTATTATTTACTTCGTACTCTTTGTTAGAAATATTAATTAAATTAAATCACTGGTCTGCAAATCGGGAAAACATTTCCAGTGTGTTTGTTTCAAAAGGTCACTTTACATAATTTTGCAAGGCTGATTTCAAAATTAACATCCATTTTGTTCCATTACGTCAGGATTTTTCACAATTACTGGCGAACCAATTATTCGGTCAATAAAACTACAGAAAAGAACGCAACCACGAAAATCTAAAGCTTCACAAATCTTGATACAATGAGCTCGGATGTGAAGCTTAAAATTTTCATGGCTGCGTTCTTTTCTATAGTTTTATCGCGGTGCTGGGGCCTTTGCGCCCAGTAATTATTGGTGAAGGGGCGGGGGAGCTGGTCACACATTTTCGTTCATTACTCATCACCCCCATCCACCATACGAAGTTTGGTCGAAATCGGTTCAGAAACGTAAAAGTTTTTCTGCGGACAGACAGACACACATTTTCGGTGAATTATAGTAGTAATAGAAAAGAACATAGCAATGAAAATCTTAAGCTTTACATTCGAAACCAGTGTATCAAGATTTGTGAAGCTTAAGATTTTCATGGTTGCGTTCTTTTCTTTAGTTTTATTGACTGAAAACTATTGACTCCCAACCAACCAACCAACCAATTCAGTTCTTTTCAGAGACCCAAAAGTTCACGGACGGACAGACTCGCAGACAGAATCACACACAGCTTGAGTTTCCTTAACTATTCAAAAAAAACACCCGCGTTTTCTTCCATTTCCTTTCAACCTTACATAAAATATAAAAAAATATGAAAACACTGTTACACAAACTTCCAACTATTTTTAACAGAAAAGGGGGGAAGGGGGGTTATGCAACAAGGGGGATGGAGTTAGTCCCCCAAGTGCATGAAAGGGGGAGGGAGAATGACCTCGGGGTGAGGGGTAATGGGGGAGAGGGGTGGGGGTAAAGGGGAGGGGGTTATACAACAAGGGGTTGGGGTTAGCCCCCAAGTTGCATAAAGGGGGTGATGGAGTTTTGGGGGGAGAGGGAAAATGACCTCCCCCCAAAGGAGTAACCCTAACCTTTTGAGCTTCGCATTCTGGGCCAGTGCGTTAAAAATTTGTGAAGCTATATTTAAACTGTAAAATAATATTTTTGTCTTCATCTCGGTACTCTGCGAAGGTGCCCTCGCCTACCTAGGCGAGTTTGCGAAGCACAAGCCCCGCCCGTAGGGTAGGGAGCCGAAGGCTCTGCTTATGTATATAAATATAGTAAAAAAAAAATTAACAAGCACTGAATCATATTTAAAGTTCTCAATTTTGTCTGATCAAATTCATATTGTAAGAAATATTTAAAAATAATTAAAAAATTTTAAACGAGATTTGACTAAATGAATTACAAAACTCGGTAATTAGTTTAGAAAGGATGATAATGTACTACGTTTTTCTGGTTGTACGACAAAAATTGCCCACTACTTTCGATAAAATCGTATGATGTTTATCAAATTCAGTGGTTCCCACCCTTTCTCAGGCGATGGCTCACTAGAGCTGATTCGAATAACTCTTGTAAATATAGTTATTTGCCAATAATTTTATAAAATTACTAAAATTATGCTACTACTAAATTTGAATTTGATTTTTAAAAGGTATGCTATGACCAACCTCCATGGCCCACAGGTGGGTGACCTTCCTTTGTGTCCAGATGATGTAGCGACCCGTAGACGAGGTACGGTACGAAATTTTTTTCGTAATTCGAATCGGAAAAAAATATCATGCCTAAAGAAAGGATTTCGTACCGTACCAGTACGGAAAAATATAGTATCGTAATTTCGTACCTCATTCGTACTTCGAAAACAGCTGGAGACGAGGGAAAGTATTATGATGTTTGAAACAAAAAAAAAAAAAAATTCATGATGATATACAAGGTCTAACGTTTAACAAATTTTAAATAATTTAACGATATTTACCTCGTAAAAATCCATAGAGAATACCTTTTTAAAGATTCCCCGTAATGTACCCGAGGCTCGGGGGTTGATCTCATGAAAATTAACAAATGTAGAAACATAAGACATCAAAGTAACCAGGTTTCACCGGAATTTAAAAAAAACGTTTCAAGTATAAAGTGTGTCCCGTCATTCCAATCACTGAGCCTAACTTGGCTGGGTACGAAAAAGGTAGGAAAAAATGTCGTACTTTCGTACCGTACCGTACCTGGAAAAATATTGTACCGTAAATTCGAATCGTACTTATAGAAAAAAAAAAAATCCGTACCGTACCGAACTCACTCTCCGAACTGCCAGCCTTGCCTGTAGATGGGTCGGATTCTACAGAAAGCTGTAGGTTCTCTGCCATACAGCCTTTGCTGTTACGAAGGAAGTTAACCCCAAAATCTATCTATGTATCTATCTATCTATATATATATATATATATATATATTGATGATAGATAGGAGAACAAAAGCTTTAAACACTATTATATGTTTTATTATATTATTATTTTTAAACTGAAGTTTCGAAAAGATTATCCTTCCATCTTCAGTGTGAAACTACAAAATTTTAAATTTTAAAAGTAAATAGTAATTTTAATTACAACCAAAGCTTATAAACTTGAAGAAATGTATTATTAAATATAAAAATACAAGCAGAGCGTTCGGCTCACTGCCCTTGGGCACTGCTTGTGCTTCGCAAACTCGCCTACGGCGAGGGCACCTTCGGTGACTGGGTTACCCCTTTGGGGGAGGTCATTCTCCCTCCCCCCACCCCCTCACCCAATGCCACCACCCTCTCCCCCGTTACCCCCACCCCTCTCCCTCATTTAGCCCATCCTTCCCCCATTACCCGCCATGGGGAAAGGGGGCTGGCACCTCGCAACAATTGATCAACATTGCAATTGCATATATACACTTTATTTTATTTATTTATTTATTTATTTTTCACTTTTTCATGTATTTTTTTAATTGGTATAGAACAATATACTAATTTAAGAAAACCTAACCATACTTGCAAAGGTTTAGTAGAAAGATTAATGCCCTTATTATTATTTAATAAATTAACAGGTACTATTGTAATGGAACTTAAATTGGTTTATTATTTAGTAAATTTAATAGGTACTGTTGTAATTATTTAATAAATTTAACAGGTACTATTGCAATGGAATTCAAATTGGTTCATAACATAACAGTAATTGTATTTGTTCATTGAACCCAATAATATTTAAAGAAATATACAACATTAACAAAAAAAAATTCTTCTTTAAGTGTAACTATTCGATAAATTGAAAACTGAAGTGAAATCGTATTGGGGTGGGCTTCAGTTTCAAAATATGGGGTGATTCAAGTATATGGAGGTCATTTAGGTGGTTGGTGGAGCGGTCTGTAATGTTAAACGATGGGGGTCAAAGGGTGACCGGAGTGTTCCGTTATTGCTGATTTACTTGGTTTATTTAGTAGCGAAGTTTCGACTGGAGACTCTCCGATGCTCGCCCACTCTCGATTGATATTGGCTGGAACTACTACCAGTATAATTCGATTAGCAGTGAATACAACTACATTGGAACACGGTGAACGAAACAAAGACGTCGGGTAGTCTTTCCTTGATTCATATAGGATTTTAAACTGTGGGATCAAGGGCATGGAGGGAGAGTAGGTCGGATCTTGAGACTTAAGTAACCATAAAAACGGAAACAGCCTTTCAAGACAGTTGAAATGTTGATTACGAAGTTGATAGATGTTGATTATGATTATTTTTCTATTTGTCATGAAAGGTTTGTTGGGAAGGAGTTTTCATGAAAAGTTTTGAGGGAAAGTATTAACTGATGCAAAGCCTTTTAAGTTATAAGAGGAACAAAATTGGTAGTCTCGATGGATTAAATTAATTTATAATATAAAGAGCTTTGTTAGGGTTGGTTGTTTATATATATATATATGAAAATTATTTCACGAAAGTAACACGTGAAAAATATTTATGATGAATAAAACCACGAAGGAAAGGAAAACACAGAATGGTGCTCAAGCGCTTTCGTCTAATGACATCCTCAGGAACACTGAAGTACATAAAGGGTTACAGCCTATATATAGGTTACAGAAATATATATATATATATATATATATATATATATATATATTATATATATATATATAATACGGAGAGATAAAAAAAAATAAAAATAAAAATTATTAAACATTAAAGGATTGTGGGAGGAGCATACAAATTTGTAAGGAAAACTACCGATTTTTAGCACAAGATCAAATGAATTGTTTCCAACCAATGTTATAGAAAAAAAAAATACAAATTTATACTGGAAATCTGCCCGGGTTTTAGCACTTTGCCCTTCTTGTTTAGGTTCGATGTATATAAAAATAAATTTAAAAAAATACAAGTTATTTGAGTAGCATACAAGTTTACCAAAGATTTAGCGTTCTACCCTTCTTATCTAAATCTGTTCTGAAGGAATTCAAAACAACAGGATCGAGTTGAAAAAGACCTTTGCTTATGTTGAAGTTATTTGTAAGTTGGATAATGGCAGACTCAAGAATATTTCTATTAACAATGTTGCTAGAGTGAAATAAAACTGAAGCATTATTCCAATCAATACAGTGGGATAACTCTGACAAATGGACAAAAAGGGCACTGGACGACTGCCCTTTCTAACGGAATATTAATGCTGTTTTATACGTGTGTGCAAATCCTTTCCCGTCTGACCTACCGTATGTAAAAGGAATCACATTGTTTACAACCAATTTTATAGATAATGCCTGAATTATTGTAGGGCTATTTTTTACTATGATATTTTTCACAATATTGTTATATGAAAATACTACATTAATATCCAAAAGTTTAAGTACATTTGCAATGCCTAAAAAGCCCGGGAAAAATGGAAGTACTAAAATTTTTTGACAAAGTACGAGTGTTATTATTGACACGATAGAAAGTTCGTTTTGCCTTGTTGAGACAAGATTCCATAAACGCAGATGGATAACACAGATCACTTCCAATACCGTTGATTTTTTCCAATTCGGCATCGATGTATTCCGGACTGGCGATCCTAAGGGCGCGGAGAAACTGAAGAGAATCCTGGAGGTTGGCATCCCTTGGTTGCGATACGTCGACGATATTTTGTGTATCTGGCCCATGAATCGTGACCTGGATACCTTCCTCCTTCAGTTAAATGATCAAGTCCCCTCCATTAAGTTTACTTTAGAAGTGGAACAAGACAACTCAATCCCATTTTTGGATGTGCGTGTACATAGGGAAAGCCCAGGTTTTAAGTTTAGTATCTATCGGAAAAAAAAAAAACAATTTGTCCTACGTACATTTTTACTCGGGACATGACACCCCAACTAAGACGGCCATTTTTTCTTCAATGTTTCTCCACGCCCTTAGGATCGCCAGTCCGGAATACATCGATGCCGAATTAGAAAAAATCAACGGTATTGGAAGTGATCTGTGTTATCCATCTGCGTTTATGGAATCTTGTCTCAACAAGGCAAAACGAACTTTCTATCGTGTCAATAATAACACTCATACTTTGTCAAAAAATATTTTAGTACTTCCATTTTTCCCGGGCTTTTTAGGCATTGCTAATGTACTTAAACTTTTGGATATTAATGTAGTATTTTCATATAACAATATTGTGAAAAATATCATAGTAAAAAATAGCCTTACCAATAATTCAGGCATTATCTATAAAATTGGTTGTAAACAATGTGATTCCTTTTACATAGGTCAGACGGGAAAGGAATTGCACACACGTATAAAACAGCATCAATATTCCGTTAGAACAGGACATTCGTCCAGTGCCCTTTTTGTCCATTTGTCAGAGTTATCCCACTGTATTGATTGGAATAATGCTTCAGTTTTATTTCACTCAAGCAACATTGTTAATAGAAATATTCTTGAGTCTGCCATTATCCAACTTACAAATAACTTCAACATAAGCAAAGGTCTTTTTCAACTCGATCCTGTTGTTTTGAATTCCTTCAGAACAGATTTAGATAAGAAGGGTAGAACGCTAAATCTTTGGTAAACTTGTATGCTACTCAAATAACTTGTATTTTTTAAAATTTATTTTTATATACATCGAACCTAAACAAGAAGGGCAAAGTGCTAAAACCGGGGCAGATTTCCAGTATAAATTTGTATTTTTTTTTTTTCTATAACATTGGTTGGAAACAATTCATTTGATTTTGTGCTAATCTTGTGCTAAAAATCGGTAGTTTTTCCTTACAAATTTGTATGCTCCTCCCACAATCCTTTAATGTTTAATAATTTTTTATTTTTATTTTTATTTTTTTATCTCTCCGTTTATTGTATATATATAATATATATATATATATATATATATATATATAGTTTTTCTTTTTTTCTGTAACCTATATATAGGCTGTAACCCTTTATGTACTTCAGTGTTCCTGAGGATGTCATTAGACGAAAGCGCTTGAGCACCATTCTGTTTCCTTCGTGGTTTTATTCATCATATATATATATATATTAGTGATGGATCGAGTGGTCGGTTTTTCACAACCGCCGTTGCGGTTGTGTTTGCGGTTGTCGAATTTTTTCCAACCGCGGTTGCGGTTGCGGTTATCATATACTAGGAAAAATGCGTAATTATTAACTGGATTTAGCCACTATAGTGCGATTTAGCCACACTTGGTACATAATATATACTAAATAGTATTTATTTAGTAAATACCTTATGTTGAACACAAGTTTTGCAATACACCGCTACCGCAATCACAGTTGTATCGTTATTCAATAAACTAAACATTACACAATATGAAAACCGTTGTAGATATGAAGAGCTCATAACATTACACCGATAACAATCAAAGCAGAACGAGGACTGATGTTGTCAACTAGCAGCGAGTTGAGACTGCGCAGGTCCGTTTTAACACAGACCACTTCTTTACCCCCTTTTGGGGGGAGTCATGTTCGAGAAACCACCCCTTTGGCCAACCAAGGCCATTGACCAAGTTACACGAACCCGAGAGGCCCGTCGAGCAGGAATAAGCTTTATTGACTATTGTACTAAAGGCGATTTTAGTTTGAAGAAAATTAAATAAAAATAAATGTTACTTCATGGAGCTCACAGAGTAATAACTTAGAGCGCAGTTTAAACCAATTTTACTACGGCAGCCGTATGACGTCACGTTTAAGCACGCATAAGGAGACCCATCATTTTCTTTTTAAAAAAAGAAATATTTCTAATTAACCTAAAATTAAAATTAACTAAGCTTTTACAACCGCAACCGCACTTATGGAACGGCGGTTGCGGTTACGGTTGCGGTTGTGAATTTTTGTGCGGTTGTAGTGCGGTTGCGGTTATTCGATCCATCACTAAATTATATATATATATATATATATATATATATATATATACAGGGTGGGCCGTAAGTTTCCATACATAGGAAAATTTAAATACGTGCGTCGGTATTTGGATCAGCAGTTTCCGGATGCTTGGATTGGTCGGCGTGGTCCTGTGGAGTGGCCTCCCAGATCCCCAGATCTCACCCCCCTTGATTTCTATCTTTGGGGGCACTTGAAGGCCATGGTGTATCAGGAAAAGATACGAGACATAAATCATCTAAAGGAACGTATCACCAACGCCATTACAAGCATAACGTCAACTGTGCTAATGCGTGTTCATCAACAGTGGGGAACACGTATTGAAATGTGTTTTCAAAACAATGGCAACCATGTAGAGCATATTATATAAATAAAAATGGTTGTCCATAAAAAAATGTTTATTTTTCCTATGTATGGAAACTTACGGCCCACCCTGTATATATATATATATATATTACCCAGTGGGTCCAACAGGATATACATTTTATATTTCCAAATTTTTAATCACTTTCGCTTGTGTTAAAGAGGGAAGGGCGGAGGTTCTATAAGGAAGGTTAGAGGAAGCATTTTTTACCATATACAATGATTAATTTTCCAAATTTCACTCGCGTTAGGATTTTAATTAAAAAAAACGCTAAGTCAAATAAGTCGTCATTTATGCTTCCTCAGACTTTACACACCCTCTGATTTGTTTTAGGTTAGGTTAACCCGAGTTAACCTAACCTAACCTCAGAAAAGTAGGTCGTACAAAAAAATCAGATTTATTTACAAAGTTACACCTAATTGGTGAAAAGAGTGCCTTACTCTTGGCGCTACTTGGGGATTTAGGCATATATATATATATATATATATATATATATATATATATATATATATATATAAAACCAGAAGAAAAGGAAACAGAGTGGTGCTCAAGCGCTTTTATCTAATGACATCCTCAGGAACACTGAAGTAAATATATAATATAATATAGAAATAAATATAATAAATATATATAATAAATATAGAAATAAAATTGTGGGAAGAGCATACACATTTGTAAGGAAATGTGTATGCTATGCTCCTCCCACAATTTTTATTTCTATATTTATTATATATATATATATTTTTTTTTTGTAACCTATATATAGTCTTGAACTCTTTATTTACTTCAGTGTTCCTGAGGATGTCATTAGACGAAAGCGCTTGAGCACCACTCTGTGTTTCCTTTCCTTCGTGGTTTTATTCATCATAAATATTTTTCACGTGTTACTTTCGTGAAATAATTTTCATTCGTGAAATAATTGTCATATATATATATATTATATAATATATATATATACCTATATATATATATATATATATATATAATATATATATATATATATTTTATTTTTTGTTTTTGTAATATGCAGATATGATTTGTAATAAATTTAATAAATTGGCACTGAAGGAAATTCTGAAATAGCGTCTATGTTTATTTGTATTTGTTTAAGAAATATTTGTAATAAAGAATATATTAATATACCATTTTTGTAAGCATTTCTAATTAAACTTTCTAATATAGCGTTTTAGTACAATATAGTGGTTTAGGAAAGATAAACTGAAGATTGTTTGTTTGAATGTAACTTCTTAAAGATTGTAACTGTTTTTATTTTTTTTTGTGGGCGTTTCTGTTGGGAATGGGGGAGAAGTTGGGGGGAAAAAACCCTCTACAAGGGTGCCACAAAATCCTGCATACCCAGAGTTAAATTCTTTATTTTGTTCCGTCAGGTTTTTGGGGTTCTCGAAATTTTATAAGTATAGCTTGTCATTTTATTGTTAGCCACAAATTACCACACTCTTTCTCAGTGCTGTTTAATGTAATAACATTAGCCCTTACCCAAAAGACTTGATATATAACAGTAGCTCAATATAAACAATATTTCAGGATTTTCAATCATATACGGCATTAATAACTCGCCTAATTTTGTTAATGCAGACATTCTTTTACAGGGAAACCTTCGATGAAAATTATTTCTTTTTATTTTAAATTTCACACATTTTAAACGAAATTCTGACAATTCAAGACCAGTCGTCGTCTTTCAAGAAACCCAAATTCGAAAGTCCAAGCGCGCATGAGATTCAGCTGTCACATACCATGCAACCAACCACCCAACTGATCATCCAGAAGTCACTATATGCCCTCTGTTACAGTGTTACGTCGGTTATCCCTGACACAGAATGTTCAGAATATGCTAGAAATGGGTGTTATTCAACCGTCCGAAAATGCTTGGCGATCACCGATTCTCTGATCGAAAAAGCAAAATGGTGGAACGAGATAATAGTTGATCTTCGTAAACGTAACGCAGTTACAAAGAAAGATAATTAATTAGTAGATCCGATGACATATTTGATAACCTGAAATGGTTTAACAATGTTTTCCACCTTAGATTTGAAGCATGGTAATTCTCAAATAACCCTTAATTCGGAAGATCGTCAAAAGACTGCTTATATGATCCCAAATGGCGAATTTGAATATAAAAAATTACCAAACGGAACAGCCAATGGGCCGGCTACATTTTCACGAACTATAAATCCGATTTTACAAAAGAAAATTCAGGATAAAATGTCACTCGCTTATCGATGATACTATCGTTACAGGACAAAACTTTGAACATCATTTGAACAATTTAGATAAAGTATTAACGTACCTCCAAACTTACAATTTAAAGTTGGGCTTGTCAAAATGTAGTTTTGCGAAGAACAAAGTCAAATTTCTTGGCCATGAAATTTCTGAGCACGGCATTTCTCCATCACCTGAAAAGTTAACTAGTATTTATGAGGTCTCACCACCTACCACTCCACGAAAAGTTAAGCAATCTTTTAGATTAATGGGCTTTTATCGTCGTTTCATTAAGGATTTTTCGGTTATTGCGGGACCCTCGACGGAATTAACGCGACAGAACAATAAATTTAAATGGGAAATATCGCATCAAATCGCATTTGACAAGTTGAAGCAGAAATTAACCGAGTCTCCCATTTGACAAAGTCCGGATTTTACTAAACTATTTCACACACAGATGCATCACATTAAGGGGTCGGTACAGTTTTAACGCAGATGTCTGATAACTATAAATGGGAGAGAGATCCCTATGCCCATTGATTATATTATTTTTTCAGAAAACTTAGATTCTGAAGTCTCGAAATCAACAATAGAGAAGGAAGCAATTGCTGTAATTGAGCGAGCTTATTTAATAAATTTGCGCATTATTTGACGCGTAAAATTTTACATTCACTCCGACCACCGGCCATTAGCATACATAATTAATAAGAACAATAGAAATCCAAAATTGTGTAGATGGTCACTACAGTTACGTACTTATGATTTCGATTTTAACTACTTACCCGGTAAAGTAAATATTTTAGCTGACTACCTTTCAGGCACAGAAGAAAATTACACTTCCAGTAGGCTCAGTCTTGTGAATATAAACGCGGTTGACTCAAACGAAAGTTTTCAATCGGTTCTTCGTTTAAATTTGGAAACGTATTGAAAGAACAGTCAGAGGATAACTTTTCAAAACCATTATACAGTATTTGAATGGTGATTGTAGTGCACCTCTTCGAAAACCGAGTGAAAGTCATTTATACTAGTTAGACGAAGGCATATTATATAGACCCAGAAATTCATAAGAACACAACGCATATTAGGAATCATATTGTACTTCCTAAATCTTTAGTTATATCTGTCTTACGATTCTCTTGTAGCTTGTCATCAGGGTTTCTTAAGGACCTTATGAAGAACGAGGTCAAATTTTTATTGCCCAATATAATCAAAGACATTAAAAACTACACAAAAACGTGCGTACCATGCCAGTTGCGTCAATCACATGACCAATAAATAATTGGCAAAATTAGGAACTTTTCTTCCTGTCGATACGCCTAGACAACGTCTTTCCATAGACTTGATTCATTTGCCAAATCTTATGATGGAAACAAATATGCATTAGGTTTTGTCGATAACTTTACTCGCTATGTTTGGGCGACTGCCATGCCAAATAAATCTGCTAATACGGTAACTGAGGCTTTTACGAATTTTACTTGCCTCTTTTACTGAATGTACTTTAGACGATGGTATGAATTCAGAAATGCTCTTTTTACGGAAGTATGCGCTGATTTGCAAATTAAATTAAAATTTACTGTCCCATTTAAGCCGACCGGTAATTACTACGTTCAGAGACAAAATGGGAACATAAAAAAAAATGCCTTTCTCATTTAGCGGAGGAAGATTCCTTAACATGGAATAAGCAACTATTATTCGTTTGTTTAGCTTTGAATACGTCCTATTAGACCAGTATTAAAAACATCCCATTTTTTCTGTTTCACGGCCGACATCCCGAATTTCCATTTTCGAGCTTTTTAGGAAAACAACGACTAAATTACTCTTTGGGTGAAAATTATGCGGTGGAAATGTTGCTCAGATGAAATAAAGCCTTTAATCCATAAAAGAAAACTGAGAGAAACGTTTCGATGCAAATAAAGAGCTATACGATAAAAAGACAAGCAGAATTGATTTACGAGTTGGAGACATCGTTTGGAAAAGGAACGAAGGAACAGCGTCTCAATTAGTTAAGTTAAAGTGGCCAGTTAAATATATGGGCCCGTATCGAATTATTGATAGGTTCAACGATGACTTTATTATTAGAGAAATATTTTTCAATAAGAAAAAGCTATTTTGGCGCACGCTAATAAGATAAAAAGAACATTTCTTTAGAGAAGCCTACCCACTGATCGTATCTGAAGACTCATATTTAAATGAAGAGGAGGTTCCTTTGTTCCTTTCCCAACCCGCCGAATTTGACTGGCAGCCAATCTGCCATTACAAAGCTGAACAGAAAAATTCATGCATATAATTTAAGGAAGCGGTAACTAATCATAAGGAGGAAATAGCAGTTGAACATTAAAATAAACGACAGAGCAAAACAATTGTTTGATTAATTTTAAATGCCGAATTCTCTAACTGACGATGGCCCAGTATGAAATGATTTTTTCGTTCTTAAACACGAGTATCCTGCGTATGCTTTAATTAGGAAAGAGAGAGAGAAAGAGCATGGTGCGCGATTTCTCAAACTGACAAACTGAAGGGCCTATGTTCAGTTTTTCGAATCATGCGTACCGTATAAGGAATTCAACTCTGGTGTTTTTAAGAATGTTTCGTCGTAGAACACTAGCAATTTCCTCGTTCTTCATTACATTCATAGTTGTATTAGAGGTATATTATAAATGAGGTAAATATTTTCATAACCGTACATAGTTAGCTTTTTTATTCTTTACGGCGCTGTCATATTAGATTGAAAATTCTTACTTTAAGGTTATATATAATTTTATGATTTCTTTGTTTAACCCGTAAATATGTTTAGTATATAAAAAAAATAATTACGGCCCGCTGATGGAACAAGCAGTTTCGTCTACTGATGTTTAGAGGGTTATCGGTACCGATTAGGCCGAGATAGTGACTAAATAACTATGTCGAATTGCTTTAGATAATCAGCTGCAATAACTGCGTTACGACCGTTAGTTATTCATAGGCTTGAATCCTTATAAAATATACTGTACAGTATATTTCACTTTTAAAATAACCTTCTTCGTTCTTCTGCTGTAGGCTAATTGGAACAAATTATAGTAAAAAAAATTTTTGATCTCGTATGAAAATATTTTTTCAAGTCAAAGTTAAACATAGATTCGCGGGTCACCTTATTTTATTTCCATACTAGCAAAAGGCCCCCATTTAGCTGGGCCTGCGGTGCTGAGGCCATTACTGAGGAGTCAATTATTCGGTCAATAAAACTATAGAAAAGAACGCAACCATGACAATCTTAAGCTTCACAAATCTTGATACAATGGGTTTGGATGTGAAACTTAAGATTTTCATTGCTGCTGCCTTTTCGTTTTATTGATCGAATAATTGAACCATCAGGACGGACGGAAGGACAGGACTACCTTTTTATAGTATAGATATGTACTCAGTATTAATTTATTTTACCAATTTTTTTACAGAATACATTTTCTTTTGAGAAAGTCATTTAACAAAGATTTGTAAATTCTTCCGCAGTAGGCTAATAGAATAGAGTATCGTACAATTTCTTCTTATAGACCTAAGGTAAAATATTGTTCCAATATTGTATGTCATCAAGTTATTTTTCATATATGTATTAGGTACTAATTATATTACTTTTCCTTGAGGAATTGTAGGTATTTTTTTAATAGCTTAAGGATTGATTGTTATTTTCATAGGTATAAACTACACACTTAAGTATTTATACTGTAATTAGTCTTAAGATGCTGCAAAGAAATTTTATTAAGGGTATTTTTTTTAATCTATACGCATGTTTTCGTATTGAATCTGTATGTTACATTTTGAAGCCTATTCGATTTTCTTCTGCATCGTATTAAGTGATCTCGTAGGTCTGTGGGCTACGTCGTAGCCAGTGTCGTAACACCGCTTCCCATTGGTCAGCGAAGTTAAGCGACAGTGAGTTTGGGTAGTAGTAGTTAGATGGGAGACCGTCCTCCGTGTCCATATTATGTAGCGAGCTGTGGTTCGGATCCCACGTAAAGCTGTAGGTACCCCCGTCATATGACCTTAGATGTTGCGAAGGAGGTTAAACAATCTTAACCCTTTACTGCCCAAATATTTTGTAGGGTTAAGTTATGAATGCGTGTATTTGAAAGGTTACAAATTTGTCCTTTTGGGCAGTAAAGGGTTAATCATTATTATTATCGTAGGTCTGTAGCGTACTGTGTCCGAAGTACTGTTGATTTGGTATGGAACATAGTTTTAAGAAAAATATTTACAGTTAAATTTTACTTTACTGTTACATGGTTACGGTATTAGCTGTATTGAATTATTACACTGGTATGCATCAATTTTGCTGTCAAGGGTTTTTGTAAGTGATTCTTATAGAGTTTTTCCTGCTGATTTCGAATTCTGCAATCCGTTTTTCTCAATCAGCTCAGGTTATCCGGCTATGGCCTCATAAGTAAAATAGAATTTTTCGTGATTTTGTCAAAGCGGAATTGGAACAATAACATCTATCATCACTTGTTTCACTTGTATAATATCTTTTTTTTACTTTTCAGGCATATAGATAAAATATTTCATAATGAATAGAGCGTGTAAAAATGATCCCAATAGATTCTGCTACATATGTGGGACGGTTACCATGCCAAATAACCAGTCCCAAATCACTAAATTTGTGAAGACAAGTATAGAGCATACTTTGGAATTAACTAGTGGGACCAGGACAAAAATTTCGCCCCTCATATGTGCTGCAAGACGTGCATTGAAATTTGAGAATATGGAGCAAAGGCAGAGCGAAATCTTTGCCTTTTGGAATTCCCATGATTTTGGAGAGAAGGAAAGGATCACGTGACAGATTGCTATTTCTGCATGACAACCTCCAAGGTGGGCTTATAAATTTATTTTTCTTAAATATTTTGAAATCCTCGTATGAAACTTGACATAATATTCACCATAATGTAATTTCACCATATATAGCATAATATTCACCATAATGGTAATCATACATTTACATATACATATTGTTATAGAAAATACATTTACACATACATATTGTTATACAAGTTACATTTACATATACAATGATTGTATATTTTCTTTCTTTTTCATTCATATTGTCCCCGAAGGGACAATATGAATGAAAAAGAAAGAAAATATACAGACTCCATCGACCTATTTCATATCTTCAGACCGCAGCCTTCCCTCACGAGCCGCCACTGTCTGAATGCTTCTTCTATTTCATATGCAAGTTTTTATCCATGTTTCTGTGTTTCTATTTTCAGGAGTTAACAAGAAAATAAACACATTGTTGTATACCCTGACATTCCTTCTGCTATGAGACCTGTACCCCATGGTCCTGGAATTCCAATACCCGACCCACCTCAAACCCTGGACTTCGATGATTCTGATGATGAATCAATGACCAATGACCACTGACCAGTCCCAGTCGTATATACCTCAAAATACCGCTTCAAATGAGCCGAGGCCTCTCAACCAGGCCAAACTTAATGATCTTACCAGGGATTTAGGACTTTCCAATTAGCTGCCGAGATCTTGGGCTCACGACTTCGAGAGGACAACTTGCTGGCTCCGGGAACAACATTCTCCTGGTATAGGAAACGAGAGGAAGAATTCCGCAAGTTTTTTGCAGTGCACGAAAATACCTCTTCCTTAGTGTACTGCTGCAATGTTGAGGGGCTAATCGAATCCTTGGGCCTGCCATATAACGCATCAGAATGGAGGCTATTTATAGACTCGTCTAAACGAAGTTTGAAAGCAGTGCTTCTCAACATTGGGAATAGGGTTGCATCAGTCCCTGTAGCACATTCCGTACAACTTACTGAGAGCTACGATAACATGAAAATTTTATTGGATGCTCTCGTATACGACCAACATAACTGGAGGATCTGTGGAGATTTGAAGGTAATACTAATATCATAAGTAAACTATTGCTATTGACTATGTTGTTTTCCAAAGGTTATTTGAGAGCGTATAAGAACACTTAACTTCCCCACAGAAGTGATACAGTCCAATGCATAGATTTTTTTATCTGATAGAACAAATTCTCTAAATTCTTTAAATATTTTCATTTTTTTTCAGATTGTGGCATTTGTATTGGGAATGCAAGGGGGATACACGACATACCCATGTTTCCCCTGCAAATGGGATAGCCGAGCGGATGAGAAGCACTATGCACAGCGTGAATGGGCATCCAGAGAGAATTTTGAACCTGGGTCGCATAATGTCGTTTCAGTGCCCCTTGTACCACCAACAAAAATTTTGCTCCCACCACTTCATATTAAGCTGGGCTTGATGAAAATTTCATCAAATCAATGAATAAGGAGGGTTCAGCATTCCGATATCTCGAGAGTAAATTTCCTCATATATCTGATGCTAAACTAAATGCTGGGTTTTTGATGGTCCTCAAATTCGAACTTTGATCAAGGATACTCAGTTCGAAAACGCAATGACTCCAACTGATTTGAATGCCTGGCAGGCATTCAAATCAGTTGCCACTGATTTTCTTGGCAAGCGTAGAAGTCCAGAATACGAGTCCGTTGTCGAAAACTTGATGGAAGCTTTCAAAGCTCATGGGTCGCGCATGTCCATAAAAATGCACTTTTTGTGGTCCCACTTGGACTATTTTCCTGAAAATTGCGGGGATTATAGTGAGGAACAGGTGAACGATTTCACCAAGATATCAAAATAATGGAAGAGAGGTACCAGGGAAACTGGGATATCAATATGCTGGCGGACTATTGCTGGTGTTTGAAGCGAGACGTGCCCGAAGAAAAACACAGACGGAAAGCCAAAAAACTTCATTCCTTCCTCAATAAACTTTTTTCCATATTCATTGTATGAATAAAAGTATTTATTCACACAATGTTTTCATTTTTCACGAGTGTTCTTATAATATTACTCGTATCTACAGTGTTTAAGCTAAAAAAATCAATAAATTTGGAGATAAAATTGGACTTATAATAAATGGCCAATAGAGAAAAAACCTGACCTGATTGAGGAAAACCAATGTCATTTTCGAATTCAGCATGGTCGAATTATATAATATAAGTTGAAAAAACCCTCACAGCAGACAAAAAAATTTCATATGTATACCAGTGTTATTGTTTGTTTTTCTTCTTCTGGTTTTCGATCCGTTGTACAGTATTTTTGTTTATATTTGAAGGTTTTGTATCACACGGTATAATTTTTAGTCTTTTATACAATAAAAGTTATTATTATTGTAATTGGGAATTGTTTAAAGCTCAAAGCATGACCAGGGAGAGCATATTATTGTTGATTTTGGTTTGATCTAATTAAGATATGAAACAGACTTATTTTATATTGATTTTTACATATTGGAAAAAATTTAGTGGTGATTGGTTTTGAGAGTGAAGTGAATTAAGCACATAATTTTTTTTTTTTGTATATAATTCGAACAATGAAAATCAGTTGCGATTATAAACATTTCGAAGGTCAAGCTGGTGGCCCCGCCTCTAGTCCTGGCTTGGTGGAGGTGCGAGTTGCTCTCTTGCGCTCTCCACAGTACATCGCCAGGTACACCCGGCTCATCTGGTACCGTCCTGAGCCAGGCATCTAGTCTTCTCTTGAAGACTTCAACTTTGACCCCTGTAACGTTTTTGAGGTCCTTTGGAAGCTGGTTAAAAAGTCTTGGCCCCCTGATAACCAAGCTATTTTCCTTCGGTGTTGAAGAGGTCCCTTGTCGGGCCTTTAATTTGGTAACACTACACATTCTGCCTTTCCTATTTTCAAGCGTTGTTTGGGTGGTAATTGGGTTTAGTTTGAGGTTTGGTACCAGTTTTTAGATCATTTTCCATATGTAGATTATGGTATACCTCTCCCTTCTTCTTTGCAGGGAGTACAGATGTGGTTTACGTAGTCTTTCTCAGTAGTTGAGTTCTTTGCAGCCATCAATCTTTGCTGTGAAATGTGTCTGCGTTTCTTCTAGTTTATTAATGTCTTCCTTTTTGTATGGGGACGTCAAAACTGAGCGGTATTCAAGTTTTGGTATGATCAGTGTTCTCAGCAGGAGAGTCATTACTGTCTTGTCCCTTCTTTTGAACGTCTTAGTACCTGTCCCGCAACTCTTCTTGCTTTTTTTATCGCTATCTGATTTTGTCTCTCGAATTTGGCATCATCGGTCATTATTACTCCAAGTCGACCGCTTTCGTGCTTCTCTGAATTTCTTGTCTATCTGGAGCATGTTGTGCAGTCTAAGTTCCTCATTTCTACCATATCTCGAGAGCTGAAATTTCTCGGTGTTAAATGTCATGTTGTTGTCTTCTGACCATGTGGTGTATATTTTGTTCGTGTCCCTCTGCAAGGCCTCCACCTCATTTGCATCGCTGATTTTTCTTCTGAGCTTTGTATCGTCCGCAAAGGATGTTACTTACTGTTGCTGTTTACTAAACTGTTTATGTCTGTTAGCATGATAATGAACAGAAGTGGGGTCAGTACTGTACGTTGTAGTACTGAGCTGCGTACTTCTGATTCTGATGATGATACACCTTGAATTTTGACGACCTGTAAACGTTCTCTGAAGAAGTTGTAGATCCATTTTCCCACTTTGCCTGTTATTCCTATATGTTTAATTTTATGTGCAATTATACCATGATCGCATTTGTCGAAAGATTTAGCAAAATCCGTGTATATGACATCGTAGTTTTCATTGCCTTCACCTGCATCTAGGATATTATTATAGTGCTCTATAAGTTGTGATAGGCATGATCTTCCTGATCGGAATCCATGCTGATTTTCGTTGAATCTTTCGTGTCTCCAAGAAATCATAGATTTTCTCACTGACTATTCTTTCAAATATTTTGGTGAGGTGGGACGTCAATGACACTGGTCTAAAGTTCTTTGCTTGAGATCTGTCTCCTCCTTTTTATATAGGGGCAGTGTTTTCTCTTTTCAAGATGCTCGGTATTTCCCCAGTGTCTAGGGATCTTCTCCATATCCAGTATAAGGGTGCAGCTACACTGCGTTCGCACTTATTAAGCAGATTACATTTTCTCCAATGTTTTCAAAAGTTTTTCCCCGATTTCAATGAAATTTGTAGCAAATAATCACTATATATAGCAGCATTGATGGTATTCATTTCGATAAAATATTTTAATAATTAAAATAATTATTTCATTTTATTGAAAAATATGTAAAATATTGTTCCGAATTATTAAGCAAGTATTCTATTTACGGATCTAAATGGTGAAAATGGGTAAGAAGAAGGATTTAACACTAACTGAGAAAAGAAAAATAGTCAAGTTACTCGCTGAAAATATAAAATCTATTGAAATTGCGAAGCAGTTTGGCAGAACTTATCGAACTGTAAACAAGTTTGTAGCGGAGGGTACCAAACTGAGGCAGCGAAGTGATAAAGGAGCTATAAGAAAAGTGACAAGGCGGCAGATATCTGTAATCAAGCGCAAATTGCAAAGCATCCATTGTCCTCAAGTAAAGAGGTTTTTGAGCAGGCTGGCATACATAATGTACCAAGAACATCTCAATGTGGAATCCTCCAAACAATTGGCAAGACGTGTAAGCCTACGATTCAGTCACCATTAACACCCAGGTACAAGAAGCAGCGTGTTGAATGGGCGCGTCAGTACGTGAAAACAGATTTTAATACTGTATTGTTCGAACATTTAATGTTTAAATGTTCGAAATATCAGCCAGCAGCGTCAATACCTTCATGGTTATGCTGCTTACTTTAATGTTTCAAATGTTCAAAATGACCGCCACTAGCATCAATACATTCTTGACAACGGCGCGCAACAGATTGACATACTGTTCGGATTGTTCGGAGTGGAATGTTGGCACAGGCTATTTCAATTTCGTGTCTCAAGGCCTGTAGTGTCCTTGGTTTTTCAGCATACACAGTGTTCTTCAGAGTGCTCCAGGTAAAAGTCTAAGGGTGTTAAGTTAGGAGATCGTGGTGGATACTCCGTACATCCCCTACGTCCTATCCATCTTCTAGGAAAACAAACATTGAGAAAATTTCTAACGTCATTGTGGTAATGTGGTGGCGCGCCATCCTGTTGAAAGTAACACTTTTCTTCAAAAAAAGAGCTCTGATTGAAGGTACAATGTTGTCTTGCAGCATTGATAAGTAAGCAGCACCTGTGACAGTGTCCTCAAAGAAAAATGGCCCTATCAGTCCTCTGGAAGACAGACCACACCACACTGACACTCCTGGTTGATTAAGTGCTCGTTCTTCTGTTACGTTTGGATTTTCGGTGGCCCAGTACACACAGTTGTGTCGATTGATAGTACCATTAAGTTTAAAAGTGGCTTCATCGGACCAAACAATGAAATCAGGAAACGATTGTTTTTCATCACACATGTGCAAAAACCACTCACAAAATTCTTTTCGACGATCTGGATCGTCCTCATTCATTGCATGGAGAGTCTAGGTATGTACGGTTTCCACTTTTCACGTCGCAAAATGCGATGAAAGCTGGATTTAGAAACACCAGTCTCACGAGAACATTGCCTTGTAGACCTATTTGGAGAGTTTGTGAAGGCCTGTAACACTGTCTCAAACTTTCATTGTCAGTTGAAGTGCTACGTCTTCCAGATCGGCCTTTGTTGAAGTTTTGCACTGTTCCTCAGTCTCAAACTTATCACGTAATCTTGTAATTGTTACCCGTGATGGTGGTAATGTTCCAAACTCATTTCTCCAATGTCTCTGTACCTCAGCCACATTCTCCGTCTTCCAGTAGTGCTTCAGAATCCACTTACGTTGCTCAAACGATAACTGCAATGCCGCCATTTCCTGTAACAATTCCTGTAACAAGGGACACTACTGCTATTTAAGTACAATACACCATTGCTATACTACTATTACTAAGTACTATAAATATACTAATACATCAGCGCATATTACTATCATCTAAGTGTGCATATATATATATATATATTATATATGGTGAATAAAACCACGAAGGAAAGGAAACACAGAATGGTGCTCAAGCGCTTTCGTCTAATGACATCCTCAGGAACACTGAAGTACATAAAGAGTTACAGCCTATATATATATATATATATATATATATATATATATATATATATATATATGATGTGTAAACATTTTATTGGGACACCCGGTGTGTGTGTGTGTGTGTGTATATATATAAATTTAAATCCGTGTCATTATTGTGTAAACAACATTTTCAGTATCTGTTGTTTTGTTCACTGTAATGGCGTTGTGATATGTGTTATTTATATGTAATATAGTATAATGGTATTGTTCTATATTAAACTTTATTTTTGGAAATTAAATAATTGTTATTATGTGTAACTAATATTTGCGTTACCTTCTGTTTTGTTTACTAATGGCGTTGTAATATGTATTATCCTATTATTCTAGATTAAACGTTTTTTGAAAACAAATTTATAAATGCTTTTTGGGTTTTTTACTGCCTATTTTGAATGTTTATTTTCCCTATTTGCCTGCCTTTTTTAGGGCTCTAGTTATTACACACACACACACACACACACACACACACACACACACACAGTCATACGTTTTTTGATTCATTCAGTGACATCTGGCTTTCTTAGAGAAGAGTCTGTGCATGAATTCTATGAGCCTTTTATTGGCATAATTAGTAGTAAATTAACTCAGATTTAGACACACTTCATCCACAAGTGATTAACGAAGAGGTTTGAATGGTAATGAAAGGATTGACACTTTATTGGAGGGAATTATAATTCGGGAATAATTCGACAAGTTTTATGACCAAAAGTAGTTAAAAAAAAAAACCTCCACATTGGAGGTCCAAGTTGTTTAGCATTTTATGGATTCTGTTACTCAATGATAACGAGTCGTATATTTTAAAAGACAAATGTTATTATACCGAATTGAGAGGTCAGTGAACTTGCCTCGGTGCGATTCGTGCTTGAAAACTTTTAATTTGAAGAAAATTGGGCTGCAATTTCGTGTGAAGTTAAGGGTGTATTCTGTCGTTTCGAAAATATTCACCTAAAAATATGGAATTACTGAAAAGTATAAGAAATTACTAATTAGTAATATTCTGCTTTTCTTTATAATATACAGTACTGGCCAAATTATTAGGAATTTTTTTAAAATTTCATTTTTTGGTATAAAATGTTAAATTAAACCAATTTTAAACGTTGAAAAGTTATTTATTTCTACACAAGAATACATGGTCATTATTTAGCAATAGTTTAGTACTTAGTTTGACCCACCTTAGCTGCCATAATGGATGCGACACGCTTCGGCATGCCATGAATCAATTTTTTGCATAATTCTTTAGTCGAACGAAGCGTGTTTGTTCGTCAGTTGTCGTTTGGTTGTCGTGCGATGCGGGTGTGTTTCTCTTTCTTTTACGTGTCATTGTAACTACCGTTTAATTTAAATAGTGTATTTACCCAATTTCGGCAATTATTTGTTACAGTTTTTAAGTGAATTTGAAAATGGGGCGAAAGAATGACTTGAGTCCACGGAAAATTGGGCAAATACAGGTTTTATTAACTACTTCTACATTTAAACAAAAGGAAATCGCTGCCAAACTCCATGTTTCACCACAGTCAGTACTTCGTATTAAAAAAATGGTATTTGGAGAAAATGTAGGCCCCCAAAAGGGTTGGAAGATGCGGCAGAAAAAGGGTAACGACTCCAAGAACTGATAGACAGATTGCAATTTTGTCTCTTAGAAATAGAAGAGCTACTTGCAAAAACATTTCCAGTAGTCTAGCGGCTGATGGCATCAATATTAGTCGTAGAACAGTCAACAGGAGGCTTCTAACTGCCGGCTTCAAAGCCTACCGCCCAAGGAAGAAGCCCAGGCTCACTGAGGCTATGAAGAAGGCACGTTTTGCATGGGCAAAGGAACACATTAACTGGACTAGTGAGGATTGGGAACAGGTAAGAATGATATTTAACATTAAATAGAATGTTAATACAGTAAATACAGTATGCATAGAAGTGTATTTACAGTACGTGATAAAACTGCAGTAAAAATATCTGTAAAGCAGCAAGTCATACTGTACTTCGTTTTAGCTGTACTTCATACGCTATGCACTGACTCTTTCACAGGGCTTTCTTTGATTGCAGGTGGTGTTCTCCGATGAGTCAACGATTGCCGTGCTTGACGATCGTGTTCAAAGTGTAAGAAGGAGGCCTGGAGAAGAATTTTTGCCTGAGTGTCTGATGAAAACGGTGAAATTTCCACAAAAGATCATGGTTTGGGGAGCAATTTCTGTGCATGGAACTAGTCGTTTGAGCATTGTTGGGGGAATATGAACCAAGTCAAGTATATAGAAGTACTAAGAAGACGTCTACTGCCTCAAATAAGGGAATGGTATGGTAATAGACGTTGGATTTTTCAACAAGACTCAGCTCCATGCCACACGGCAAAGTCGGTTAAAAAATGGTGTCATGAAAATAGTGTTCGGTTGCTCCCATGGGCTGGAAATTCTCCAGACATGAACCCAATCGAAAGTTTATGGTGTATTTTAAAGGACGTAATCCATGAAACGCCGATAACAACAAAACACCAACTCATAGAGCGACTTATTCAAGTCTGGTTTCACTCTACACGTATTAAGGAATTATGCAAAAAATTGATTCATGGCATGCTGAAGCGTGTCGCAGCCCTTAAGGCAGCTAAGGGGGTCAAACTAAGTACTAAACTATTGCTAAATAATGACCATGTATTCTTGTGTAGAAATAAATAACTTTTCAACGTTTAAAATTGGTTTAATTTAACATTTTATACCAAAAAATGAAATTTTTAAAAAATTCCTAATAATTTGGCCAGTACTGTGTATATATATATATATATATATATATATATATATATATATATATATATATATATACAGGGCGTCCCAAAAAAATGTATACACACTTTAACAGCTGATAGCTCAATTGATGTTTCTTTCTTTCCAAGTTAAACCCATTAGAATTAATAATGGCAGTCAGACTAAGCTTTGAACAAAGGAAATTCATTCTAAAATGCTACTGGAAGTGTGAAAACGCAGTTGAAGTGCAAAGACAGTTTAGGAGGGAGTTTCAAACAGATCCACCAACGCGACTTACCATCACTCGAATTAGAGATAAGTTTGAAGCCGATGGAACTGTTCAGAATGTCCACAAGAAGCGTTCCGGAAGACCACAGACATCGACAAGCCCCACAAAGCAAGAAAGAGTACTGGAAACGTATCACCAAAGTCCAAGAAAATCTGTGCGGCAAGCGAGTCGTGAGGTAGGAATTTCAGAATCGTCTGTCCAACGCATTTTGAAGCGCTGTCAATGGAAAAGTTACATTCCAAGATTAGTCCATGCTATTAATGAAGATGATCCGGACCGAAGAGTGGAGTATTGCGAGTGGTACTTGGCACGATGTGGATGTGGATTGGACGAAGGGGTTTCGTAGAATACCCTCCGCGTTCACCAGACCTCACACCACTAGACTTTTTTTTATGAGGATACTTAAAAGACAAAGTCTACGCTATAAAACCTGCAACAGTCGCTGAATTGAGAGCAGCCATTGAACGAGAATGCACACAAATACCAAACGAAATGTTTCGTGATGTTTGCGATTCCATTGCTTCGCGTTATCAGCAGTGCCTGGACCAGAACGGACGTCAGTTTGAAAACAGGCGTTGACAAAGCAATTAAATAATGTCTGTAGATTCTCTTACATTTTGAAAATGAAATGTATTTTAATAAACACTGCCTTTATAATTATTTAAAGTGTGTATACATTTTTTTGGGACACCCTGTATATATATATATTATTTATTAGTCTTTTAGTGACACTAATAAAATTCGAAAAAAAATTGATTAATATTTTTCAATACTTTTAAAAAATCTTTGATTTTAGGCGAACCTTTTCCCGAAACTGCATCGTATACTTCATTTAATCTCTCTCTCTCTCTCTCTCTCTCTCTCTCTATATATATATATATATATATATATATAATCTAAAAAAACCTAAAATTAATGGTACTATTTCGTGAGCGTGTTTATCTGCTGATTTTTATGAGCCAAAATGTGCGCGCAATATTTATTGGTTGAGGGAGCCGTTTGTAAACCATTTTCGATATCGGTTATCAGAGAACACTTTTCCCGTTATTGCCACACATTTTGGGATCGGAAGAAAGATGGATTTGTATGGTGCAAGCTTAATTAATGAATTTAATGAGGGCAACATTGACTTAAAATTAAAAGTTTTGTTATGCGATAATCTATTTCACAATGTCACGAACGTCATTCCCATCAGTGGTCCGGACTTTTTTTGTTCAGGTCTGTATTCTGTTTAGTCCCGGTGTCTCCCCTTTTCTACTTTCGTCCATATTGAGGTATCGAGGTCTCATTTTTCATTTTTAAGTAAAAAAGTAAATGTAATTGTACTTTATATTATTGCCGTATATAATAATAATAATGAGCTTTAGCCATGTAATCCTAAAAATTTATATATATATATATATAATATATTTCAACCTTCCAAATGTTCCGTGCGATGATTCCTCGTTTCACGAAGATCAAGGTTGTTGGCCCCTCCTCTTGAGTTGGCCTGGTGAAGTAGAGAGTTGTTTTTTGTACTGTCCACCTCACAGCCAGGTACGCCCTGCTCATCGGGATTGTTCTGAGCCAGGCGTCTAATCTTCTTTTGAAGGTATCCACCGCAGCACCACTCGTATTCCTTAGTTCTTTGGGCAGCTGATTAAACAGTCTTGGTCCTCTCATAACAAAACTATTTTCTTTTAGCGTTAAGGATATTCCTGTCTCGGACGGTGTCTCGCCTTTAATTTGAGAACACGACACAGTCTTCCTTTTCTACTTTCCACTGTTGTTTGGGGGGTTATATGGTTCAGAGTAAGATTAGTGGCTAGGTTCTCCATTATTTTCCAAGTATAAATAATGGTGTATCTCTCTCTCCTCCTTTCCAGTGAATATAGATTTAATTCGCGTAACCTTTCCCAGTAATTTAGTTCTTTGCACCCATTGATCTTGGCTGTGAAGCTTCTCTGAATCCCTTCTAGCTGTCAGTATATATATATATATATATATATATATATATATACATACAGGGTGTCCCATAAGTCTGGTCTCATAGGAAGATTTATTTAAAATTAAATTTACAAAAGTAATACATTAGAATCGAGAACAAATGTTCAAATTGAGGTCTTGTTTTGGGGACCCTTTTTTTTTTTTGTTGCAATGGCTAATATGGAATTGAGTTACACTCCTCAGGAAAAGGCCTCCGCTCTGTCTTGAGTCTTAGCTCTCAACTCTTTTTATAGACTCGAATCATGAACGGGGGATGGTACTTGAAAGGGAGGGGGGAATATTTAATACGGTATATAAACAGATTCTTAAGAAATCTAATTCGTATTATTCCATCATTTGAATTCATAATACTGTTTGGGTTTTTCCTACGGGATCGTTGTATGACACTCTTTCCCACGAAATAAGAAAAATAATTAATAAAAACCCGTTGAAATCTATTAAAATTATTTTAAGGATATTTGTTTAATCATTAAATCAAATAATCAAACTAATCCCATCAAGTACCATTAAAATTTACTCTATAAAACTCCAGAATGAAAGAAAGTAAAATAAAGGAACTGGAAAATAAACACAAAGATTAAATTAGTAAAAATAATAATAGTAATAATAATAATAATAATAATAATAATAACTGCCGTATTCATTTCTTTTCAAATGTTACTCGAAAGTCTATTCAATTAAATCCGAGTCAAATTGGAAATCTAAAAGATTGCGTCATATCAATGACTCATACCGAAGATCAAGTGAATACAAGAAAAAGTGATGTAATAATGACATACCATTTTTGTCGGTAGGAAATTCTACCAATGTGCACGAATGGGTTAAGACGTTAAACTATTACATCGTCGATTTCGTTTCGGACTTCCCATACAAAGAGTTATTATGAATGCTTTCTTTTTTCTTTCAAGAAACACTTCAGTAAAGGGAAATAAATGTTAGGAGAAATCGAAATACAAAGTCGTAGAGAATACGGGTAGACTAGAAAATAAATTCAAAACTCATTTTATTTCCCATCTCATCAAATAAATAAATAATGTAGCTTTACTGTCAAATTGTAATAAATGTATGTTCATTTGTTTGGAAAATAAAATATACCTTGAAGCGTTCGTTTAGTTTGTATAAGAAAGTTATAAACTTCATTTCATAAGTATAAGGAGAGTAATTATTATAATTATAATTATTGTAATTATTATTATTAAATGTCATAATTAAAGCCCGGATGTTCAGGCAAAATGCCATGAATGCTTTTTTTTAAGCGTTTTTTTCTTTTTACAGGAAAAAGTGCCTTTTCCGTCATAAAGTGCCTAAGTTCCCTTTTTTTTTCATTATTTTCTAGTATTATTCCATTAGAGTTCCAAAACAGGTCTATCAGTTTGTTATATATTTCACGTTTATATATATATAGTATATATATATATATATATATATATATATGTGTGTGGTGTGTGTGTTTATGTTGTATGGATGGGGTTAAGGTCGAGCGTCCGCAAAAGTGACCCCTCCACAGAAGAGACCCCTCCACAGAAGACAGAGAGAGCTAAAAACAAGGACTCCAAGGTTCAATGATGCCATTTTTCTTTTTTGGTAATATAAATTTGTAAAAGGTGTAGAGTATAAGATGACTGTATGTGTAGTGAGGAATAGAGGGAGAAGTGTGTGTTTGAGAGCATGTTGGACTGTTCAGAGTAGATGAGACACGGAAAAAGACCAGCTAAGGAGGACAGTGACAGGAGAAACGGGAGTTCCAGCACTTCCTGTCTCCTGTCTAATATCCCCACCGGAGTACTCCTCTGGTCGATTGGTGTCTACAATCCCCTCAGCTGGGCTGCTGATGGGGCGTGGTTCGGATTTCACGTTAAACTGTAGGTCTAAGGTGGAGTGAAAAGCTTGACCTTCGACAGAATGAACAATTCGGGCGGAAGCTAACCAACTGTGTGTATATATATATATATATATATATATATATATATATATATAAACAGAAACTGAGCGTGCATAATAGTATTATTTTATATTAAACTTTAAGATCACCTGATGATCAAGTCCCCCAGCCTTCGTTAATTAGCCTTATAAGGCTAACTTACGAAAATATGACGACTTAACCTAGCCAATCGTTAGGTCAACTATACGCCCTTGACGATTGGTTAGGTTAAGTCGTGATATTAGGTCATCCCATAAGTAATGCGGCATTTTTTAATTTTTTTTTTTTCCATTTTTACATTATTTTACGGATAGAAATCAAACAACTCTTTGAAGTTATTTATTTTAAATATAAATAACTTCAAAGAGTTGTTTGATTTCTATCCGTAAAATAATGATAAAAATGGAAAAAAAAAAATTAAAAAATGCCACATTACTTATGGGATGACCTAATATTTTGGTTAGTTAGCCTTATAAGACTAACTAAAGAAGGATGGGGGCCCTGATCTTCAGGTGATCCAAACTTTATTTTTGGAAATGAAATTATTGTACAGTAATTATGTGTAACTAATATTTGCATTACCTGCTGTGTTGTTCACAAAGTGCGTTGTAATATGAATTGTACATATATAAAGAGGGTATTGTTGAGTAAACGTGTTTTGAAAGCAAATTTATAAATGCCTTTTTGGGGGATTTTACTGCCTATTTTGAATGTCTATTTTGCCTATTTGCCTGCCTTTTTTAGTGGTTTTTAGTGCCTAAACATCCGGGCTCTAGTCATAATGTTGTAGTTCTTTGTATTAATACTAATAAGTTTTCAATGTTATTTCTTCGTTTAAATGATTAAAATAAAAAGTGAAGTCTGTTGGTTTCGCATAATTTCGTATATTCATTAACGCTTTCGTGAAGTTTGTAGGCTTCTCTGTTGTTATTCGCGTTTAAGTCGTTTTTCTTTCTTTGAATCTTGCCAACTTGTTTCCATGACTTGGGAAGAATGTATGACATTTCAAGCAGAATTCAACACACTGGAACTGCGAAAGGTCCCACCTGAACCTACGAAAAAGAAAACTTTCCGGCAGACAGTTATTCTCATATTTTTTAGAGTTAATTAAAATGACTAATTTTTATATTTTATGATGAAGTTATCGCATGATTAATTCCAGACTTAACCCTTAATCATGCTGTTCCGCGTAACTCATCATTAAATCTGAAAGGTTAAGCCCAGAAGGTTATAAAGTTTTTAAAGTCTTGTAAGTCTAAACTCACAGTTATAAGTTATTTTAATGCAACATGAGGAAATTAATTATATGAGAATTAATAAATCAGTTTGAAATCAATATATATATATATATACAGTATATATATATATATATATATATATATATATATATATATATATATATATATATATATATATATATATATACTGAATTATTCCGAATGCTAACTAATATTTGATAATACTGAGAATTAACAATAAACACTTATTAATTCGGAATTTTCATTCTCTCCTTCAACAAGAAGTTATTGAGAAATTTATAACCCATTATATATATTAAAGTCCTTCTATAAACGGGATAAGGGTATATTAAATAATTTTGATTACCCAATAACATAGGCCTGCGAATGAGAACTTTGTAAGGGTTGTTTTCTTACTAATAACTGATTTTATATACAGTAATTCAACTACGCTGATTTCGAATAAGATGTCCATTTTGGATCTTTTCGGTTTTAGGTCCGGCATTGGATTTTTTTCATATTTTTGGTATAGACGTAGATTTTTAGCTGATTCCATTTCCACAATCCATTTCTTGGAGAAATAAACACGAAAAAGGTTATGTGCAAGTTTATTACGTTTACAGGTTTCCAGAACACAGAACGGAACACAAACCAAAGTTTGCTATTTGCCAAACTGCGCAATATCGTTCAGCATTTGGCGCACTAGATCTTTGCCTGCGTGTCGGCGACGCCAGAGAAACTCGCAGAGATAAGAGTCGATTATGGAACGGTGCGTACCACACCGGCGCTTGTTACTGCGTTTGAGTTGGTTCCATGTCGACTCTCCGTTGCGTGTGTACTCCAGTTGAAGGGTCCACGAAGTTTTCGCTGCGGTTCACTGTTTTGTGACTGAAGCTGTACCCTTCGAGCTGTTCGATGCGTTCATACGCAGGTTAGGTTAGGTTTGGTTGGGTTAGGTTAGGTTAGGTTAAGTGTAGGTGGATATTTGAATAAAAGTTTTGGTCCATAACTTTTTTCGTGTTTATTTCTCCAAGAAACGGATTGCAGAAATGGAATCAGCGTAAACATCTACGTCTATACCAAAAACATGGAAAAAATCCAATGCCGAACCTAAAACCGAAAAGACTCCATTTTTTCTATCACGTAAGGATTTTCTGCAAACTAGAAGCGAAAAACAACAACAAAAATAAATATTATTTATTTCAATTTACATTAGGTACCTATTTCGCTTTGTTATACTAATTACAAATGCAAACAACTTTAAAAAGAAAGAAGACTTTTAACGTCAATTACATATTCATCTTTATTTGTCCCGAGTTTTCTTGAGAGATCTATGCCTTTTAGTCTCGAATGTACGCGCTGTTCCCGTAATTTTATGTAATAATTCTGGAGTATCCCCTTTCAACGTCCAGCAGTAATCAGCCATCATACTGATGTCCCACCTTCCCTGATATCTCTTCTCCATTTCTTTGATGTCTTGGTGAAACCAAGCATTTATAAGCATTAGTTTTTAATCAAAATTTAATGAAAATTGCTTTACGTATGTAATATGAAATATCACGAAACTATCACGACCTAACCTAACCAATCGTCAAGGGCGTACAGTTGACCTAACGATTGGTTAGGTTAGGTCGTGATATTTTCGTTAATTAGCCTTATAAAGCTGACTAGAGAAGGCTGGGGGCCCTGATCTCCAGGAGATCCATAATATAAATTATTGTGCGTTAATTATTAAGCAATGATCCAAGGTTCTTCGTAGTTTCGAACCATAAACATGTTTTCCACTACTTTGCTAAAGAAATAAGTTCGGCCCTTTACATTCCTGTCAACAGTATTTCTTAAGAATTTTTTATTCCTCAACGTTTTCATGACATCTCTGCAAATAAACTATGCTATACTATGCTACATCATACACTATATTATATTTTATCATATTATTTCTTCATATTTTCCACTTCCATAACATAAATATTCAGTAACAAGAAATTTCATTATTATTATGATAATTGTATTTATTACGGTTAATCTAACAACAATATAAAATGTTAAGTCACTCAAATAAAATTTCCAGTTAATAGCCTACCTTATTTTCTTGAAGAATATATCAACTTTACATAACGTTTTCTATATCCTTAATCTATATTAATATAAAGCAATTCATATATTCTTAAACTATATTAATATAAAGCAGTTTACCAAGCATACAGTACAAATTACTTCCTTACGTTTTCCATAACAATTATAACAGGCCATTTGATCGTTTTTATCCAAATTTCACTCCAAGCAAACTACATTTTCAGGGGTACATATCTGTACTTCGTTTCCGAAAGAACTCTAACTTTAGAAAAATATATTAGTTCCACTATTTTGAAAAATATGTACATGAAACATATATGACAATGCGCAAACAATTTATCTCTCTTCATATGCACCTCACTAACCTTAATTTCTTATTTACTCCCCTGAAGTACGCCTAATACTATTTGGACAAATTCCTGGAATATTTTAGGTTCAAGGCAATGCAAAACTTTGAGTCAACCACTCTCCAACTACTTCAATGCAAAATGTACCGGATTTACAGGTTGCTATTTTCACTTCGTTCATTTCGTAATCAACCATACTTTCATAGTATACATATTCGTCTTTCAAATTCGTATTTATAAATTCAATACGATAATATATTACATTACCATTATCCTCAACCGGAGAATTTTACATTAATTTCCTCTGTACCAGTGGCCTGATCTTCCCGATCAGCCTTGGATTTTTCTTTTTCGTTTGCAGTCCAACTGCAGCACCAAACATTTTCGCGATGCGACACTCAGAATTACATCGATGATTTTTTTTAACAATTTTGTTAGGGGCAAAAACTTCCCTGTATGCATTATTTTCTGAAGCAATGTTAGCGCAATGTTACCGCAAATATTTTCTAAAACAATTCTCGGGGTAACATCCAACCGAGATTTAAGTTTCCTGACAAGGGAGAAATCTATCTCTAATCCCAAAACTCGGGTTAAAAACTTCTCTAATTTCCAAAGAATATGTTTTACTTTACTCTTAATTTTTTCTATATTTTTCCGAACAACAGTATCGTCAGCAGGCTCTCGCATTTCAGCCGCACTGCCAATACGAACTTGCATTACTAAAATAGTTGTTTTCATATTTTTATCACCTAAAATAAAATTCAGAACGCTTCCACGATCGCTCTTATTGCAATGCTCATCAACATTCATCAGTGCAACATCACCATTAATCTTCCTTCCCGCCTCACTTACGACATAATCATCATCGAAAATTAAGTATTCCTTATATAAAAATTTTGAAATCCATTTTCAATATACAGTATTTGTATTATTATACACATTATACTCGGTGGACTGCTTATAAGAAACTGAATCACGCATCCTGATAATTTGTCTCAGAACATTTTACTCTCATGTTCTGTATAAGTGTTGTCTGCACTGTTTTCACCCTCCGTGCATACACACGGAATCGCAGATTTCCACATCAAAATTAAGTTAAATTCATAAATCATTTAATTTTCCATGCTTTTAGTGTGCACGCATATACTATGGAAAAACAAACTTCTACGTTTGAATCAGTATAACAATTCTCATATTCGTTCTCAACTACCCTCTCCCGAATGGATATGCGTGGTTGAGAATTCTCTCTTTCACTAACAACAATTAATTCAGAGAAAAGTGTAGTAATTTCTACATAATCATTTATTTCATTCGCTATTTTATTTTCTCCGTTCTCAACACACTCCAAAAATGTATTACCAGTCTAATAAAATTTTGAGACAAAAATCCAAATATTTTTCTCTCTCTGAATAATTCGTATAAACATAATCGTTCAGTTTATTTTCAAGAGCTAAATTTTTTCTCTCATATTCCATTATTTTAGTCAAATTTAATATAACGGCTTTAATACTTAAAATAACAATTTAAAGAAATTTTACATCAAATTCAGTGCAAGTCCCACAGAAATTAATGACAAGAGCTGTCGATTGGAATCAATAATGTAAATATTCTTTTCTTTATTATGATAAAACCCTTTTATATACAGGGTGATTCACAAATGGTTCATAAATGGCAGGGCGTATTCTTGAGACAAAAGTAAAGAAAAAAGACCATATAAACATAGGTCGAGTAACCCGTAGGTTTCGAGTTATAGCACGCGACAGAAAAATGAAACTGAAAGATTTTTTAAATTTTATGCAAATACACAGTGTGATACACTTGCTTCATTAACTTAAATGTTCGAAATTCTTTCCTATTTCTTGAATGCATGTCTCGGCACGTCGCAAAATAGGATAGAGGAGAGATAGTTAAAAGGGGAAAATGAGTATGAACAGGTGAGAGAATGGTGGTTAGCGGTAGTTTACGATGAGAGAGAGAGAGAGGTGAGGCGGGCTGGTCGGCTTGAGCCGGCGAATACTTCCACCTTAATTACGAACATTTACTTTAATGAAGCAAATGTATCACACTGTGTATTTGCATAAAATGTAAAAAATCTTTAGTTGTTTCATTTTTCTGTCTCGTGCTGTACCTCGAAACTTATGGGTTTCTCGACATATGTTTATATGGTCTTTTTTCTTTACTTTTGTCTCAAGAATACACCCTGCGATTTATGAAACACATTTTTAAATCACCCTCTATAGTATGACTCTCTCTATTTGATCTGATATGAATTTATTTAATTTTTTATCTATATCCGGAATGTTTCTATCACGCGTGCAAGTACTCGGACTGAAACACGTTTTCGTTGTGCGAATTTCTGCTCCCCTTATATTTCAGTTATTGCAGTCGATTTCCCCTCTGTAGTTGTGTCGTCGCTAGTTGTTCCAATACTAGTAGTCGCGTAGTCGTTAACTGCTTCCAATGCTAGTAGTTGCGTAGTCGATTCCCATGCGTAAAGTTTAATTTGATGTTCTCGTATTTCTTTCGGGAAATACGTGCATCTACTTTCTTCATTAAATTGTTTTTCTGTTCTTCGTGTTTTTCTATTCGTTATTTTCTTACAAATCTATCTTCCTTCTTTCTTCAACGTAAAACTCCTTCTCCTAAAAAAATTTATAGGTGAAACGGTGGAATTATTAGATGAATAAAAACGTAGCCGGGACAACACCTGACACATTAATATATTAAGAAAAAAATGAAATGAAATGTCACATTTTTGTGTGTTTTGTTTCTGTTTTTTTTTTCTGTTTCACACTTTTGTTTGTTATCATCGGTTCTGATGCGTTGGGTTCGTACTCTTCTCAGGCGTATAACCCAAATGGTAAACCACCTTTTTTACGGGGTTAAGGATTTAAATAACTAGATAAATTCGCTATGTACATTCATCTTTATTTTCATAGTATAGTAAATCTGATCGAACTCCCTGGCTCTGCTCGATCCTTAATATGAGTATGGTACTCGCTCAAAATTTATTAATTTCGGAGGCCTCGATGTCACGACCTTGTATCTCTCTCTCTCCTCTCTGTACCTCTAGTCTCCGTCTGTCCCTCTGTCTCTGTCTTGAGCGTTAACTCCCGGGGATGGTACTTGAAAGAGGTGAGGGGGAATATTTAATACGTAAACAGATTTTTAAGAAATCTAATGCGTACTATTCCATCACAGGAATTCACAATATTTCTCGGGGTTTTCCTACGGGATCGTTATTATAATATGTATATTAGAAATAAATTATAATAAATTACTCTTAATATTAAACAGTAAGAGTTAATATGATCCTAAGACATGGCGAAAGAAGGTTCTTTTTAATTATTTGATCACTTTTTAGGTTTGCATTTTAAGTGATATTAGTGTCGAGCAACATTTAAAAAAAATTAAAAAGGTTTTTCATTGATTAAAAAAAACACGTCGCATAACTAATATATATATATATATATATATACATTCAACTGCAAAGAACACGCAGTATAAATAACGTAAAGAACGACGCTTGTATAGGAGATATTCCGCGCAAGACGAGAAAGAGAAAACAACAAATGAAAAATGAAGTACCACCTGGGAATCGAACCCGGGATCTTCCGATTGCCGGTCAGACGCGATAACCACTACACCATGGACTTCACTCTTCCAAATGCCGTAATTCCTCTACATACTCGCAGAAACCAATGCCCCAAGGGGGCACCTCCCGCATGCCGTAACATTATATACATTCAACTGCAAAGAACACGCAGTATAAATAACGTAAAGAACGACGCTTGTATAGGAGATATTCCGCGCAAGACGAGAAAGAGAAAACAACAAATGAAAAAATGAAGTACCACCTGGGAATCGAACCCGGGATCTTCCGATTGCCGGTCAGACGCGATAACCACTACACCATGGACTTCACTCTTCCAAATGCCGTAATTCCTCTACATACTCGCAGAAACCAATGCCCCAAGGGGGCACCTCCCGCATGCCGTAACATTATATACATTCAACTGCAAAGAACACGCAGTATAAATAACGTAAAGAACGACGCTTGTATAGGAGATATTCCGCGCAAGACGAGAAAGAGAAAACAACAAATGAAAAAATGAAGTACCACCTGGGAATCGAACCCGGGATCTTCCGATTGCCGGTCAGACGCGATAACCACTACACCATGGACTTCACTCTTCCAAATGCCGTAATTCCTCTACATACTCGCAGAAACCAATGCCCCAAGGGGCACCTCCCGCATGCCGTAACATTATATACATTCAACTGCAAAGAACACGCAGTATAAATAACGTAAAGAACGACGCTTGTATAGGAGATATTCCGCGCAAGACGAGAAAGAGAAAACAACAAATGAAAAAATGAAGTACCACCTGGGAATCGAACCCGGGATCTTCCGATTGCCGGTCAGACGCGATAACCACTACACCATGGACTTCACTCTTCCAAATGCCGTAATTCCTCTACATACTCGCAGAAACCAATGCCCCAAGGGGGCACCTCCCGCATGCCGTAACATTATATACATTCAACTGCAAAGAACACGCAGTATAAATAACGTAAAGAACGACGCTTGTATAGGAGATATTCCGCGCAAGACGAGAAAGAGAAAACAACAAATGAAAAAATGAAGTACCACCTGGGAATCGAACCCGGGATCTTCCGATTGCCGGTCAGACGCGATAACCACTACACCATGGACTTCACTCTTCCAAATGCCGTAATTCCTCTACATACTCGCAGAAACCAATGCCCCAAGGGGGCACCTCCCGCATGCCGTAACATTATATACATTCAACTGCAAAGAACACGCAGTATAAATAACGTAAAGAACGACGCTTGTATAGGAGATATTCCGCGCAAGACGAGAAAGAGAAAACAACAAATGAAAAAATGAAGTACCACCTGGGAATCGAACCCGGGATCTTCCGATTGCCGGTCAGACGCGATAACCACTACACCATGGACTTCACTCTTCCAAATGCCGTAATTCCTCTACATACTCGCAGAAACCAATGCCCCAAGGGGGCACCTCCCGCATGCCGTAACATTATATACATTCAACTGCAAAAACACGCAGTATAAATAACGTAAAGAACGACGCTTGTATAGGAGATATTCCGCGCAAGACGAGAAAGAGAAAACAACAAATGAAAAAATGAAGTACCACCTGGGAATCGAACCCGGGATCTTCCGATTGCCGGTCAGACGCGATAACCACTACACCATGGACTTCACTCTTCCAAATGCCGTAATTCCTCTACATACTCGCAGAAACCAATGCCCCAAGGGGGCACCTCCCGCATGCCGTAACATTATATACATTCAACTGCAAAGAACACGCAGTATAAATAACGTAAAGAACGACGCTTGTATAGGAGATATTCCGCGCAAGACGAGAAAGAGAAAACAACAAATGAAAAAATGAAGTACCACCTGGGAATCGAACCCGGGATCTTCCGATTGCCGGTCAGACGCGATAACCACTACACCATGGACTTCACTCTTCCAAATGCCGTAATTCCTCTACATACTCGCAGAAACCAATGCCCCAAGGGGGCACCTCCCGCATGCCGTAACATTATATACATTCAACTGCAAAGAACACGCAGTATAAATAACGTAAAGAACGACGCTTGTATAGGAGATATTCCGCGCAAGACGAGAAAGAGAAACAACAAATGAAAAAATGAAGTACCACCTGGGAATCGAACCCGGGATCTTCCGATTGCCGGTCAGACGCGATAACCACTACACCATGGACTTCACTCTTCCAAATGCCGTAATTCCTCTACATACTCGCAGAAACCAATGCCCCAAGGGGCAACACACAAGATCAGTTGCTGCTGCTTTCAATGACAAACACCCTGAGAGGCCGCCAGTTGTTCAGGCATCAGTTAGAAAACTGTTCACTCGCTTCAAAGAAACGGGAAGTGTTCATGATCGGTCTCGTAGTGGCCGGCCAAAATGTTCAACCGATGCAGCAACATCACTAACAGTACCCAATCACCTCGAAAACAGCCCACGTAAGTCCTTCAGAAAGTTATCCCAGGAAACGGATGTCTCCAGAAGATCCATTCAACGAATTCTTACAACAAATCGTTTCCACCCCTACAAAGTCCAACTCGTTCAGGAACTGCACGGTGACGACACAGACCGTCGTGTAGAGTTCTGCCAGTGGTTTCTACAACATCGACAGCTTCAACGAAGGATCATGTTCAGCGACGAAGCGATATTTCACCTCAGCGGTCGTGTCAATAGGCATAATGCAAACTATTGGGCCAATGAAAACCCACACTGGATGGAGGAAGGACATGTGCAATTCGATCCACGTCTGGTGTGGGCTGCGCTCTGGGGGGATCGGTTAATTGGTCCGTACTTTTTCGACAGCAATGTAACAGGTGAAACATATCTGCATATGCTGCAAACATTTCTAATGCCCATACTGGACGACATTCCATTGGCATAACGGGCGGAGATGTAGTTTCAGCAGGATGGTGCACCATCACATTTCGCAACCATCGTCCGGAGCTCTTTAGATGAAACATTCCCAAGCAAGTGGATCGGACGGCGAGGGCCCGTCGAATGGCCACCTAGGTCTCCAGACCTCACGCCTCTTGACTTTTTCTTGTGGGGCCATCTCAAGTCGGTAATCTATGCTGATCGACCTAGAACCATACGTTCTCTAAAGGATAAAATCGCATTTGAGTGTGCCAAAATCAGTACCAATGTGTTAAGGAATGTTCAAACATCATGCATTCAACGCGTCAGAAAGTGTCTCCGAGTGGAAGGTCACCAATTCGAATATTTATTATAATTTAATAAAATGTGCCTATGGTTCCTGACTTGCGCCACCCTGTATGTATATACAGTATATATATATATATATATATATATATATATATATATATATATATATATATATATATATGTGGTGCAGCCACTTATACATTGTTCAACAAAGATTCTGTTCTGGTGGTGTTGGGTGTTCCTTACTGACTTTTTAGTGCTGATTTCGAAATTAATAGTGAAAATTTTCCATCACCCACAGTTATTTATATATATAATTCCGCACGACCGCCTCCGTTCCAGTGTTTCTCGTTGTACCTCCTATTTGCTAGCAAACCACTGGTCTCCCCATTAAGTGCAATTCATTTTATTGCTATTTTAGCCATTTCAATGCCACAGTACCATCTTCGTCCCCAGTACCTCCCGAAAAGTGTAGTTCTAATGCTGCCAATTATACCTACATATTCCTGCTGCAAACCACAAGAAAAAAGAAAAAACGATTCCAAGGCCTTTCGTGTATTCAAAGCTACACCTGACGAGGTGTAGCTTTGAATACACGAAAGGCCTTGGAATCGTTTTTTCTTTTTCCTTGTGGGTTTGCAGCATTCATTCATTTCACGTGTTTTATTGTGAAATTCATCTCCTACATATTCCTGTTTTTGAAACAAAACTCAAATCCAATTTCTTCAAAAACTGTGAGTGATGGAAACATTTCGCATTCATATTCGTATTCCGCGTTCAAAAATCTACCAGAATCACCCTATTTTACTTGAGGAACAGGAAAAAAAATTTAATTTGTTGTCCATCGTTATTTATTGCGCGTACGGGTTCGTTTGTTCAGGAAGGCTCTAGTTGTCACTTGGATGACCTTTTAATATTATACGCCCAATTTTCAAGGCTTACTTGAAGCCCAGTTTTAATTTCGAACTTTTCATTTTTAATTCACCTTCAGCTTACAAGAAAGGCCTACTGCAAGGTAGCATGGAAAGAACACAATCCCGCGTATATATTTTATTTTACAAAAATTTTAAGATTTCACTCACAATGGGTTATTAATTCGTAATAGTTTACTTACATTTTTTTTGTTTCGAAAAATTAATTTAAATTTCAAAAAATTTGTTCAGTTACTTCGATTAAGTCTCAAAGGGGTTTTATATGTGACTCAAGAAATAACACTTAATTCAAAATCCTTAAAATAAAAAATATGAAAATTTAGTCTCAAAATCTCAAAAGTTCCGCGCGAGTTTCGCAGATCTTTTGGGAAAAAATTGCGCCAAGTAAATTTTTTTCATAAACTTTGAAAAGTCCTGCGCGAACTCTGCAGATTTCCTAAGGGGACAAAATCGTCGATAGATATTTGCTCAATATAAGAATTGTAAAATTATCCCCGGAGGAAACATAATAAAATGAGCAAGGTTACAAGTTAAAATTTTGACACGTGAACAAAATTAAATTAAAAATTTGCTGGACACTTTTGAGTATTATTTTCACAAAGTTCTTTTCTGCCGACTAACATTAAACTCTTGAAACAAAGTATGAAATAGTGAAACAATCAGATACAAATTATTCAAACAATAGACACACTTTAAAGTCAGCTTTTAAAATCACTCTGTGCCAATTAGTTCAGAAGCGAATTGCAATTCATCTTTGGATAGGTACAACTACAACTGAAATATCCCTGTAAATTAAGTTTAAAGAAGCTTATTTCTTTCAATTTGTGAATGACCTATCAAAATATTTTCATTACATGACGTCATTCGTACATAAATTATTGAGGTCCTATTTGCTAATCTCGGGTTCATTATTTAAGTTCTGCCTTTCGAGGAATAAGAAATTAAACTAAAATTTCCCCTCAGATAACCTCTCTCGAGATCTTGACATATAACAAGTTACACAGATCTTAAATGTTTATATTTGAATTTAACTCCTATGAGAGGAGAAAAACCCAACAAAAGTAAGAAAAGAAGGTGCTACTGTAGTATGCGGTCTACCTACGATTCGGCGGTCTACGTTTTAATTATAGCTTCTTATCTTGTTTACTAATTGTTTGTTTACATCCCATTGTCAATCGCCCTTGACGATTGGTTAGGTTTAGTCATGATATTTTCGTTAGTTTTAACGAAAATATCATGATTAAACCTAACCAATCGTAGGTAGACCGCATACTACAGTAGCACCGAAAAGAAAACGCTTTTACACGCTTCAAAGTGAAGATCGTAAAGCTAATTTTTTTTTTTACCAACATTAATGGCTGAACATAAATCTGTTCTCGGGATGTCAAACACCAGTTCGCTTTCATGTCTCTCGAGTATAGGGTAAATTTTGTTCTCATTTATGTCTAGGCCTTCGTTTTAAAGATTTAATTTTCATGTGAAATTAAAACCATTTCAAAATCACCTCTTTATTTTACGATTTTAATTTATTTTTCGATACGAGATATAAAAACATAGATTTGCCGTTACAGCAATATATATTTTATTTATTTATTTTGTATAGAAGGGTAATTCGGCCATTTTTTTCCTGTAGGTACAGATTTAACGCAAATCAAGTGTGCAAGCTTTCGAAAGTTAGACTAAACGCTTTCATTATGAACACACACACACACACACACTTCGACGATAGACGAAGAATTTTCTTCACTTCTTATGCAAAAAAATACAAAGTTCAATGTTCTAAAGCTTCGAAGTCACTGATTTCTAAGTTGCTCTTTGTTGTTCATGTTTAGCAACTTTATTATATTTTCTTTCCTTTAAATTTGTTGTTGTTTTATGAGTTGTAACTAATTATAAAGATCACTGATAAAGAAGATTAGCGCAAGTACACAGGGACTGTAATGGTTTTAGGATGGCAATTGTTAGCATTGTTAATCATTGTTCACTACTATGATGTTGCTTCCCCAAAGCGGTGTGCGTGTGATGTTGTTGAACATGTGATTTAAACTTAGGTTCAAACCAAAATCTAAATTTTATTCAAACTATTCTACGTTGAAAATAAGAGAGTTGCGGCCAAATCGTCTTACAAATTCTCTCTTTCACAGTCTTGCTTTGCAAGATTTCACGTCATTTACGTTTTTTTTCTTTTTTGCTGTCCTCTTCCCCTACAAGGATTTATTTAGCGTGCAAGAAGCTGAAATTTGCATGAAACTGTGAGGGAAGGATATGTCACTCCGTAAAAAAAAAAATAGTTTACTTCCAAATATCAAAATTCCAACATTTTAAAGGGATGGAGATTCAGAGAGCTTTTCGTAAAAAGTTACAGTATAATCAAGAAATATTAACAGGTAAGATCTCGGAAGACACGGTTGGGTTACCTCGTTTCTGAAAATAATAAATTAGGGAATCATCAGTATTTTGTATACATTCAGGGTCAAACATTCAGAATAGTCAAGCGCTATAATAAACAACGCTCGTATATCATAGCCTTTAAGATATATTAGTACAATACGCTGTTAATGCGGGGTTACGCTCCAAGAGACCCATCTCTTGTTAAAGATGTCTCGAGAAAAATAGGTTAGGTTCCGAATTTTAATTTTAATTTTTTAATTTACAGAGCTGGGCACTTGCGTTTTTTTTGCGGTACTGCGGTACTACCGCACTACCAAACCGGTACCGCATAACGCAGTACCGCAAAGGATCGCTGAAAGTACAGCCTGTACTTTCAGCGATCCTTTGCGGTACTGCGTTATGCGGTACCGGTTTGGTAGTGCGGTAGTACCGCAGTACCGCAGTACCGCAAAAAAAAACGCAAGTGCCCAGCTCTGGCCGCCAACTTCCGAAGACCCCGAAAATAGACGATTTTTACCCAAAATATTAGAGTAATATTATGGTGTAGTATATTAACTTTAAAATAAAATTTAATAATTAAGCATCTGATAGATATGGAAATGCAAATAAAATAATAAAATAACGCTCTCCATTTACGGATCCGAGTCACGCCGCGTAAGCTGCTAATTGTTAAATACTCTCGCCCGAACTTACATCTGATCGACTTGACATGCTATCGACAAGTATATTGTAGGTTAGATTAAGTTAGGTTTGGTTTGGTTAATTTAGGTTATTTTTCTAGGGTGTACATTGTTTGGTCTTGTATACTCCCATCTCGGCTTGAATTGGACCTATACCAGTTTCGTCGACAAAACCAAAACATCGACACACTACAAAACTAACTCAACCTACCGTTACCTAACCTATCTTAACCTAACCTAGCCTAACGTTACCTAACGTATCTTAAGTTAACCTAGCCTAACTTAATCTAACCTAATAATAACTTATCGGTCGAATGTCAGATTAATCAGATGTCGTAAGGCCACTTGGATTTTTTCTGTTTAACTTTAGAATTGTCGCGTTATTAGCGTTTTGGCCCGTGTATTCAAAGATAATATTGTTCTTATATTTTGTCCATGCTATTCATATACCGCACTATCAAACACCTTGTTATCAGCGCATCCTAATACAGTATATATATGAGTTGAGTGGAAACCGACTCTCTCCTCCACCAAATTCCACAAATGAGGCGGGATGCTACGTCGTCACCGTCTTACGTAATTTCGAGTTACGTTACGAGAAGCCCCCAATTGACTGTAATTGATTCGTCTTACGTAATTATTTCGTGTTGCGTAATAGCTGCGTAATTGCAAACGCAGTGCGTGACCACTCACTGGCAGGACGCCGGGTATTTCACGTTATTTCATTGTTATTTTTACTGTGCATTATATAACTCTCTCTCCAATGTAAGTCTAAATTAATTTTTTATTATTAATTTTTAATATGTATTTTCTTTTACAGATGGTGTTTCTTAATAATAATTATTAATTACCATTATAATTCTGTTTATATACACTGTTTTTATCAAAAAATTTAATTATTTTATTATTTTCAATACTTTTTGGGGTCCTGGAACGGATTACCCGATTTACATGTATTTTGGGGTTCGACTTACGTCATTTTCGAGTTAAGTAACTCATCTCGGAACGGATTAATTACGTAAGTCGAGGGTCGACTGTATGTATGTATGTATATATATATATATATATATATATATATATATATATATATATATATATACACACACAAACTAACGATTAAAATAAATTGAATACGGATATGGATGTTCTTTTGATAAGACTTACACAGAGTACCGTATTGTTTCTTTCAGTGATGATGAACCACGTACGAAATCCTCGTTAATACTTTGATCCTCCTAATTGCTTGGCAATGTTGCTACGAGGTGCTCGTACCCTGACTCTATGAATGCATCGATATATATATATATATATTTTACACGCTCAATTCTTTGAATTTTTAAATAAATGAATAAGATAATGTACGTTGTGTACAGATATAAATTTTGACGAGAAAACCGCAACCCTTCAGTTCAAAAAATTTAAAGTAATTAGTCAGTTGAAATTCAACCTGACGAAAGCGGAATTTTAGCAAAATGGGTGGATTTATTATATTTCGTCTTCTTTCCACCGTTTTAAGATTTAAGAACGAAGTGTTTACGCGCAGTTACTCTTCCTCAAAGGGTGAAATGGTGACAAAAGAATCCTTTGGCGGAAAGTTATACTCCTTCACTCGCTCACCATTAGGCGCTTTACACTTCAGTTTCTTCAGAAATTATTTGGATGTATTGTACGTTTCACGTGGCTTTGTTTAACGATGTGATACATCTGGGACAGCATGTATATCAAAGTGTAATAACCAGTGATGAGGACCAGTAACTGGCACAGCGCTCAGGCAGACTAATGTGACTCATTGCGCTAACTCCTAAATTATTATTACCAACACGATCGGGGTTCAAACCTCGACTTCAGGGTCTTTACTTTACTTACCAGGAAGGAAACGGTATTATCGACCGAGATACGGGCGCTGGCACACCAAAGCCTAACTTATAGATCTAATCAAGCGTACCTCACACTACAGTTCAACCCTCTGGGTAACCTCTTTTCTTGAAACTTTTGTTGTTCAAAAAATACTATACTTTTCTTTTGTATTCGACAATTGGACTTCTTTTTATACGATGTTCTTTCAGTTCCTTCTTACCTTTTATTTCTTTTTCAAGCCACTGATTTTAATAACATTTTTACTTCAGTTTTAGTAGAAGTAACTTTCCCCAAAAGGATTGTTTTACACATTTCTATATATACATTTCGTAAAAAATAAATTAAAAATATCAAAGTAAAAGTTTTGTATATGCGATATCGGAATAGTGTTAATATCTTTACTGAGGGTGGACGACCAGAACTGCACAGCGTACTCCAGGTGCGGCCGAACTAGGGAATTGTACAGAGAGAGCACAATCTCCTTGTTCCGAAATCGAAATTGCCTCCTGATATAACCCAACAGCTTCTGGGTTTTCTTTTCCACCTCTATGCACTGTTTGGTAAACCTAAGGTCGCTGCTGATTAGCACACCCAAGTCCTTTTCCAAATCAGTCGCCTCGATATTACTCCCCAAGATGTACTGTAGTAGTCTGACTTGAGATGGGAAGGTGCATGACCTTGCATTTACCCAAGTTAAACGGCATTTGCCATTTTTCGGACCACTCTCCTATCCTACGTAGGTCCGCACGCAGTCGCTCGATCGCTTCAGGCGTCCCAACATTGGCCCCAAGCTTGGTGTCATCAGCGAATTTGGCGATACTACTGAGATGCCAGCGTCGATATCATTTATGTAAATGATAAACAACAGTGGCCCCAAAACGGAACCCTGAGGAAACCCGCTAGTGACCGAGGCCCAACCCGAGCTAGCTCCTTTAATTACAACCCTCTGCCGCTTATTCTTCAGCCAGTTTCCAATCCAGCTACCTAGTTCCTCACCGACACCCAGCGCGCGGACTTCGGCCATTAGCCGGCGGTGAGGTACCTTATCAAAGGCTTTCTGAAAGTCGAGATAAAGTATATCAATCGCCTTACTCTTATCGTACTCACACCACATGACGTGGAAAAACTCGAGCAAGTTGGTGAGACACGACCTATGCCGTCTAAATCCATGTTGGGAGTCCCCAAGCAGCTTGTAGGAATCCAAATGGTCAACGATACTATCCGCTATTATGCCCTCTAATAATTTAGCTACAACCGAAGTGAGACTAATCGGACGATAGTTTCCTGGACTTTCGTGATCCCCTTTCTTAAAGATAGGGGTCACGTTGGCTTCCTTCCAGTCACCTGGCCCGTCTCCAACGATTTGTTGAAGACTGTAGTCAGGTGGGGAGCCACCTGGTCGCGCACCTCCCGCAACACTCTGGGGAGGAACTGGTCTGGCCCAGGAGCCTTAAACGCGCTCAGTTTGTCTATTCTATCGGCAACGACTGTCACGGTACACCGAACACTATCCAGGCGAGCACCTTCGTGCCTGACGCCTGACTCGGGGATGACGCGGATGTCCTCCCTGGTGAACACTCCCGCAAAGTACTCATTGAGAGAGAGAGAGAGAGAGAGCAAATAAACCTGTAACAAGTATGCAAGATAGTATGTTTGTACATACAATTGCGGCCTTTAACTGTGTTTGCCATTTCCTCTCACTGGTTGAATGTCTCGATAATCTGGATGGCACTATCGCACACTTACTCTTCAAGCCATGGCCGTGCTAATTTACTCAAGGATATAACATTTATTTACATGAATTTTCATTTCCAGCGAGGAAACATTAATATTTAATATGATTTCCTTGCTCTGAAAATCCACTCCGTGAAGAATTTTTCACCTTAATCGCGAAATAAATCTAAAAATGTTTATAGGGCGAGCTTTCATAAGCCCCAATTAAGGAAGGAGACGAGTTTCATGGCGGGGATTGCTTAAATAAATTGCTACGATGTCAATGACCTCATCTTTGGAACGCTATGCAGAGGGAGTCTGCCATTTTGGTTAAATAGTGCCAATCTCTAAAGGGATCGCTCAAAGCCAGGCTGATATGTCTATCAAACTGGCGATTGTTTTCTTTTCACTTGTGATTTGTGTACAGTTTCAGAAAAAAGTTCTCATAGAAATAAAATTTCTAAAACAAAAAATTACTATTTGGTAACATTCTATTTTCGTTTGGATATGTTATTCTGTTTGGTGACGAAGTCTCAAAAACAAAAACCCATCCAGTACTAATTAGTAATTTTTTTTTTTTTTAGAAATTTTGTTTCTAGACGAACTTTTTTCAGACGGTAGACATCAGGGATGGGGTCAAATACTCTTGTATTTGTATTTGAAGATATTCTAAATACCTTTGGGAAGTATTTGTATTTGTATTTTGAGATTTCCAAGCAAAAGTATTCGTATTCGTATTTGAAATATTTTGAAAAGTATTTAAAATTTCCAAATACTTTTGAAATACTTTAAAAATACTTTTGCAAATAGTTATACAAATTCCTATAACATTTTTTCCTAGCTTTCATTGTTGAACATTTAAAAATAAAAATATTGATAGGTATTATAGCTTTGTAGGTTATCTACAAGACCCTTACTTACCCTTGGCAGTATACAGGGTGTACATAAAGTCAGGATCTATTTTTGTGAAGCACTTGGAAATTATATGGAATTCAATCATAAAATGATAAAGTGGTAACATTTATTAAATAATTAAGAGTAGGATTCGACGTGACGCCCATCAGTATCCCTGCACAGCTCAAATCGTTCCGCAGCATTTCTAAACACATTCTGGAGCATTTGCGGGGTTATGTTATCTGCAGCAGTTCGTATACGTGTACGTAAGTTTTCAAGACTCGTAATCTTCATCTGATAGACGTGCGATTTGATAAAGCCCCATGCAAAGAAATCTAAAGGGGTTAAATCTGGTGATCTCGCTGGCCAAGGTCTGTTGCTTCCGCGTCCGATCCAGCGATTTGGAAAACGTCCATTTAGATAATCCTGAACAATTTTGGAATAGTGACAAGGAGCACCATCATGTTGATAGACGACGGGGATAGGATTGTTAGTACCGTCGTCTATCAACATGATGGTGCTCCTTGTCACTATGCCAAAATTGTTCAGGATTATCTAAATGGACGTTTTCCAAATCGCTGGATCGGACGCGGAAGCAACAGACCTTGGCCAGCGAGATCACCAGATTTAACCCCTTTAGATTTCTTTGCATGGGGCTTTATCGAATCGCACGTCTATCAGACGAAGATTACGAGTCTTGAAAACTTACGTACACGTATACGAACTGCTGCAGATAACATAACCCCGCAAATGCTCCAGAATGTGTTTAGAAATGCTGCGGAACGATTTGAGCTGTGCAGGGATACTGATGGGCGTCACGTCGAATCCTACTCTTAATTATTTAATAAATGTTACCACTTTATCATTTTATGATTGAATTCCATATAATTTCCAAGTGCTTCACAAAAATAGATCCTGACTTTATGTACACCCTGTATTATACAGTACATAATTGTGAGTTGGACTGTTGGTTACTCTGAAACAGAGTTTACATTTAGGTTGCTTTGTGAAATTTAGTCAGTTCTTACTTGAACAGTGACTGGTATTTGTATTTGTATGTCGCAAAATTTAAAGTATTTGCATTTAAATACTTTTAAATGTATTTGACCCCATGCCTAGTAGACATTCATCATCTGCTGATAAAAGTAAAAATTTTAATATTTTTGCAGATATCCCTCTGGTTTTCATTCATCCATATGTCAACAATCAATTTCAGGGTTGTCTGTAAAAGCATAATTCATGTTTAAATTTTAATTGGCACCAGGGAGCTTCTAAGCTAGTGATGTAGGATTCGATACCTTTTTTTCTGGTGTCGGTCTCGATATCACTGTTCTAAGCCCCACAGTTGACCGACAAAACCTCTTTAATTAAATTAACAGAGATAACTTGAAAATCGGGTGGAACCTTCTAGATCAGTGGTTCTTAACCCCTGAGTCGCCAAGCAATTTTGATTGGATCATTAAATTGTCATTTATCATTTATTTATGTTATCCCTAATCATTTTACAATTATTTATTTATTTTATTATCTTCTCCTAAAGCTATTAACAGTGGTGCTCCTCAGGGTTCTGTCCTGTCACCCTCTCTTTTCCTTTTATTTATTAATGATCTTTTAATTCGCACCTCCTGTTCTATTCACTCCTATGCCGATGATACCACTCTTCACTTCTTCACCCGCTTTCTAAAGCGTCCCTCACAGCAGTCGCTTCATGATTCGCGTCGGGCGGCTATGGGACACCTGACCTCTGATCTTTCTGCTATCTCTGATTGGGGCAGAGAAAACCTTGTGTCTTTTAATGCCTCAAAAACTCAGTTCCTCCGTCTGTCTACTCGTCACAATCTTCCGCACGGCTATCCCCTTACCTTCAACAACACAGAACTGAATCCTTCCTCTTCTCTTAACATTCTTGGCGTTTCCTTTTCTCGTGATCTTTCCTAGAAAGATCACGAGAACTCTCTTTCTAAAACAGCTTCTAAGAGGTTAGGTGTGCTGTACCGCCTCCGCAGTTTCTTCATCCCCACTCAGTTGCTGTCTTTGTACAGGGGCCTTGTTCGCCCCTGGATGGAGTATGCTCCTCATGTGTGGGGTGGTTCAACCCACACAGCGGTACTTGACTGGGTGGAATCAAAGGCTTTTCGTCTCATCAATTCCCCGCCTCTTACTGATTTTCTTAAATCTCTCTCTCTCTCTCTCTCTCTCTCTCTCTCTCTCTCTCTCTCTTCTCTCTTCTCTCCTCTCTCTCTCTCTCTCTCTCTCTCTCTCTCTCTACTATCGCTGTTATAACGGACATTGTTCTTCTGAACTCTCTAACTGCATGCCTCCTCCTTTAAGGAGAGTACGCAGTACCAGACTTTCTACACATTCTCATTCCTATTCTATACAACTATCTAATGCAAGGGTTAATCGGTATTTTCAGTCTTTAATCTACTCAACCGGTCAACTCTAGAACAGTCTTCCTCAATCTATCTCTCCTCCTGTCTATGACTTCCCATCTTTCAAACGCAGTGTCTCTAGGCATCTCGAAAATCTCGGACCTTGATTTTGGCTCTCTCAAAGTGAACTGTTTGAAGGCATGGGTCCCCGAGCTAGCCCCTCGACCAGAATTTGGGTCGCAGCCCAAAAAGGTTAAGAACCACTGTTCTAGATCAACTGGTGAGCCAGTGAGTGACGAATGGGTTCTTTCTACTCTGCAAGAACCTGCGCCAACCTGAACCAAAAACAATCTGAAGACATATATATATATATATATATATAAGGGCTAGAACTCGGAATGGTTCCCCTGAGAAATTTTTGTTACACACGACCGTGCATGAAACAAGGAACTCTTCCAATAAAATTAAACCCACTATAGTCCGAATAAGTAATGGTAAATGCCAAACACTATATAGTTTTTTTCTTTTCATGATGCTCGCCCCACGTGGGCAACGGGTCATTCGCAAAGAGGCCCCAAAATACAGGGTGTCCCGTAAGTCTGGAACCATAGGGCAAAATGATAAAAACGGTAATAAAAACGCCGAAGAGACATTTGGAGACTGTTTGTGAAATGAGCGTGGATGGTAACGGCTGTGTCATCATCGGTGGATGTCCTCGGAGGTCCACTGCGTGGTTTATCTCCTATGGATCCCGTTTCCCTGAACTTTGCTACAAGTTTGCCGACACAGCTGTGTGTTATCGGCGTGCGGTCCGGATGCAATCTGTTAAATTCCTCAGCGACCTCTCTCTGACTCCGATTTCCTACGAGCAGAATTACCTGGATGCGTTCTTCCTTACTCAAAAACATCATGGGCACTTGCATAAACGGAAAAACATAAATTACTTATTTTACCCTATGGTTCCAGACTTATGGGACACCCTGTATAGTTTCTCTCACAAGCTATCTGCCAAGCAGATAGGATCCAACTTTAGGACAAGATCTAGGGTTTAAAACAGTCTAGCCCCACTATATTTAGAACCTCAATATAAGCAAGAAACTCGTTGCATTCACGTCGGATTGAATACATCAAAGAAAAAGCGGTAACTATTGTATTTTTAGCCAAAACCCAAAACTTAAACCTCAACTAAGAAATTGAGCGTCCACTTTTCAAGGCACTTAACACGTCCGTTTAACGATGGGTTTTAATTTTCCCAGAAGAGTTCCTTGTTCCATGCACGGTTTGTGTGTAATATATATATATATATATATATATAATATATATATATATATATATATATATATATAAAGCTTAAAACCCAATTAGAAATCTATATACACTCGTAACCTTTTTTTTTTGCTTAATTTTCGAGCGTCCAAATGGCTCATTGAGCCTATATTTATATAGCACTTCTAATCTCCTTCAGAGCCCATTTCGCCTATTCATTTTTCGGTTGTAATAGCTGTATTAACAACTCTAGAATCACAAAAGAAGAAAATACCAAAACAATTGCGAGTAATTTTGTTTTTAGGCACAACCTTTTAAATGTGTGTGCGCGTTTCATCAGGCAGGCAACGCCGGTCCGTTCCTCTGTTGTTACAGTTTCAAGATGGTAATTTGTGTTCGAGTTTAATGGAACTTATTGTGTAGGAGATGTTCTGTCTTAGAACTAGGTCCACGCAGTGCAATTTGAAGGCATCGATTGTATTTTATTTATTTTCATCTATATCTGTTTCACAGGCGCTCGAAGAGTATTAACTGTGAAGTGGATTTGATACCTTTTTTTGTTTGTTTGTTTACAGGTGGAAAAACTTGTATTAGGTAGTTTTATTTGCTAAACAACTATACAGGGCTTAACGCCAATTACGTCTTCTGTTGTCAAAAAGATTTATTTTCACACCGGTTGTGGAGTCGTCGTTTTAATCATAATTCAGTTAGTTTTCTATCAGTGCTTTATAATTTTATCAGAAGACTTTATTAGTTTCTCTCTCTCTCTCTCTCTCTCTCTCGAAAGATTTTATTTACTTTCATGGTAGCACAATACCACAAAGTATGAACGACTCACTATGCCACTTACCGTATGAATACCTTTTGCGGTGGGAGGCCTAAGTTGAAACTTGGCGACATTCAGAGTTGGTAGACATGTACACACGACAGACAGTGAAATGCAGAAAACACGCTCACGCACTTGCCTACCTCGTTAACGTGTCTCAGAACAGAGTAGTTAAGTATTTTGTAGAAATATAAATTTTTTCTAATCCTTCCTAATGAACAAAAAAGAACCCTTAAAAAATGCATGACATGAATTGGGTGGGGTAGTTGCGTTTTTGCTAGCACTATTTATTTCTCTTCCTTTGGATAACTGGGTGCACATGATGAGTGCAGGCATGGTGTTGAAGATCTGATTTCCGTTTTCAATTCCTGTTTCAACCCCTTTCCTGTAGTAGCATTTAACCACTTTGTCGGCAGCAGCCCACGCGAAGAGAAGGAGAGGAACTTTACTTCTATTTCTGCGTGATAGCTTTCCATGTACATAAACATGAAGAGTTTGACTTTTCTTCTCTCTTAATCCTTTTTGAGCTAGCCTGGAGTGGGCCAACTAGGCCATGGGGTCTTGGTTGGCCCGATACCTCGGAAACTAAAGTTGTAAATATTTTTGTATAAAATCAGAACCATATGTTCGAGATTTATGTGACGATACCAAGTAGTAGATAACGATCAGTACAAATATATTATTATGTTAATTTATGCAGCAGTACTATTTAGTATATGATTTCTGGTCTCGGTGTGTCATAGTATAATTGTAAAGTTAATTTTTTTTTGTTCTTTTTCCTATAAAATTTCCTTGGCTACTTTTCCAGGGCCAAGATACTTTCTTCAACCTTTTTCCGTACCCGCCTCTGGGGGGGGAGGAGCAGAGGGAGGGGAGAGAACCTTATGTTTTTCTATCCCGTATTCTACTGCTGCTAGAATAATTCAAAAATGCACTAGATTAATAACAGGGACCTCCCCGAGTGGACCGAAAGTCTTTCAGCCTTCCTCTTGTCCTCGTAACTCTCTCTCTAATTTCAAAGGGCTACGTCGCAACACCGCTTCCGTTAGATCAACGATGTTAAGCGACGTTAAGATTGCTTAGTAGTTGTACGAGTCCCTTCTTGCGTTCACGTGATATATAACGACCTTTAGATGGTTCGAAACTCGCGTAAAGTTATAGGTCCCCTCCGTCACATGACCTTCGCTTTTACGTGGGTTAAACAACTCTAAACATTACGATTAATTATTCAAATTTTAAAGTAGTAACAAACTATTTATATTTTAGTTCTTTTTATACGTACAGTCAAATTTTATTTTGTGAACCAATTTGAAAGTGCGAAGATGCAGGTTCGTTTTTAATGGCTACATTACAAATGTTCTCCATTTGGTACATCTGATAGTTTAAAAGACCATAATATCAACACTCTAAAATGATAACTTAATAATGTAACCTAACCTAAGCTGACCTGACTTTATCTAACCCACAATATACTTGTCGATAGAATATCAAGTCGATCAGATGTCGTAATCCCGCTCCATTTGTGCTTGGAGTTGGGCCTATTTAGTCGATATTCTAAAAAGCTAACTCAACATAACTTAATCTAACATATCATAACTTAATCTAACCCACAATAACTTGTCGATTTATATCACGTTGATCAGAGGTCGTTAGCCCGCTCGAAGTCCATCCCTAATGAAAATTAATTGAGTAGATCACTTTCGCTTTTCTATATACAAACTTTTTCTCAAAATTTTAAGGGATTTTTTTTTCTTTTCTTTTTCCCTTTCAGAAACGCTTAAATGAATATTTTTAGGCGAAAAGAGATGTAATTAAAAGTAGTTTAAAGAAATTGTCCGAAAAAGTAGTTTGAAAACGGAATAATTATAATGTGATTAAAGCCGAAGGCTTCGTGGATATTGAACCGAACGGCATGAAACTAACTTTTTTTAGGTCTTCTTGAGAATGTGTTTGACGAGGGAGTTGCTCTATTCTTCTCGATTTAGAAGGGTTTCACTCATTAACATATTTGAGCTCTTTAATTTCATCATATTTTCTTTGCTTTTCTTTTAAAATTTGCAATTAACTCAATGCCAAAGGTGATGCAGAGGAAGCAACTCATCCGGAGAAAGACTGAAATGGTTCAGAAAATTTATTTTATTTTTTCAATATATATATTATATATACACACAGGGTGCTTCAGAAAATGTTTCCACTTACATCACGCTAATATATCATTGGTTACCACTTACAGGTTGTTGTTTTTGTTTTGTTGTGTTTATTGGCTTTATTATTTATTGGTGTTTATTGGTTTTTTAACAATAATGTAATTTTTGGGAAAAAACTACATTATTATTATTAAAAAACGAGCAAATAAACACACACAAACTATAAGTGGTAATCAATGACATATTAGCGACATATAAGTGGTAACTTTTTTGAAGCACACCGTATATATAGGGGGGAGAGAGAGAGGGAGGGGGTTGTCCCATAAATCAGTGTAGAGTTTCATTTAATTACTATACTTAATTCTACACTGATTTATGGAATGCCGCCATATATATATATATATATATATAAATTGGAAGTAAGCAAACCGTTTCACGCAAAAATAATAAATGTCGAATCGTTTGGAATTGGTGACCGAAAAGTAGGTATATCTACGAGTAGACTTAGGTGTCTTCTTCACGAAGGCTTCATTTACCCGAGTACGGGAATTCTTTTAAAGAATTTTACTCGTAATTTAGAAATGAGTTCATTCATCGTTGACTCTTTCACTCAGTGAAGAGCGTCGTTTGAAAAGGAAACTTTTCGCTTCTTAAGAATGAAGAGAATGCAGAATTTTATATGGATTTTAACTGTGGATGAAGTTGGTCGGGCTGTCCTCATCGTGTTTTTAAATAAATGTTCAAACGTTGGATCCATTTTTAGTTTTAATTTTTTTTATTATTTTTATTATTTCTTAACGAATGTTTTAATAAAAAAATTAAAATGAGAAAATTAATTTTTGTCACTTTCGCAACCTCAGTTCAAAAAGTCCTGCGTCGCACACATCTATGTTCCTTACCGATAAATATTGTTAATAAACATAGAGTTTCACGACATCGGACTTTTTGAATCGGTTGTTCCCTCCAGTTACAAGATTATATACAAGGTGTTTAAGAAATAACGGGGCTTTAATTTTATGCCGCTTAAAACCCCGATATTATTTTCTGGACACCCTGTATATGTGATAACTGTGTGTGTGTGTGTGTGTGTGTGTGTGTAATTGAAACTCAGAGACATCGAGTGGTGTTTACTACAAAAAAAAGTTTGAGAAAACGATTCATAGGTGGGTGCCTCGAACCTACTGTCCTTGATATGCGAAGCTAAGCCGCTGACCACTAGCCCAACAAGAGACCCGAAAAGTCCTCTTTCACGATTGAATAACTGTAGATTCTGTTTTTTGACTTAACTTCTTTACTACTAACGGGGGTAAAGAAGTTACCCCGCCCCCATTTTTGGTGTATATAATTTTTCTTTCAAGTATTTGTTACTTAGTCTTTCTAAGACATAGGCAGATAAATGAATTTTCTTCGCAAGTTTCTGAAAGAGAAATATTTGTGCGATATACGTGCAATTTGTCCTAGACAAAGAGACCGAAAAACTAGTTTCATGCATGTTATCTGCAAGAAACCTACCTATTTGCCAAATTTATGGAGTAGATGAGTGATCTTGTAAAATGCACACATTGTAAGCGGTAAATAATGATTTGCTAAAGTAATACGTGATATGTTCAAGACAGAATTGAGTTTGTATAGCATATAAATAGAGTTCTAACAAAAAATCCATGAGGCAACTTACAGTAGTTATCCCCTTTGTAATGGGTAGATGCAAAAAAAAAACTTGGTAGTAGAGGTTAACCGCGCAAACTCGTTTAGTACGTTAGTGACAGAAGGTATCTCTGAATAGTAACCCCGTTTTTCCCAATTCAGTGCCATTATATTTTACAGTAACAACTTCGTTGTATGATTTAGGTTTATACTCGTATTTTCATTCAGTAAATGTGAATGTTGAACATTCCTCCCAAGTTTCACAAATTTCTATTCTAAACATAAATTGGACTTAATTTGAATTAAGTAAAATTATTTATGTACAATAATTTCTTAGATAATGTTTCTGCTTTTCCAGTAAAGAGTGGCTGGTATTAAAATCTATAATAGACGAATTTCTTCTTTCTTTATATTTAACTGTTCACGAAGATAACGAAAATGATCTCGGTACGAACTCTTTGGTAGTAAAATTAATCTGTATATGAAACATTCGGCAATCCCCTTTCGCTCTTTCGACCCCCATGTACAGTTTTTTACAAAGTAAACAAACAGGAAGGCTCTGTTGATAAAATGCATATATTAAAAAGTCCCTGACATCGTGGTTCTTGAGCTTCTGGCTTTGTACCGCGTTTTTGAGAGAGAGACACACACACATACACACATATATATCAAGTAAGTGTGCTCTTAATTTATAAAAGTTATCATTTATACACCTAACCGGCTATTTATTGTTATCTAACGTGTTTCGAATGTTTGCTATGAACGTTTCTGTTATTTTCCGCTCCATCTTTCCCGAAAAATTCGTGCATTAAGCAAGCTGAAATTTCCCTTCGCCTTGTTGTGTCGTCTTTATTTTTTCTTGCTTTTGCTTGACTTTGCTTTCGGTCTGAATACCAGAAAAGGAGTGGAAGAAGCAGAGGATGCAATTTGATACTCTTTTGCGTGGGCAGCTTTAAAATGTAATTTAATATGTAATCGCGCTGTATATATACACACATTAAAAGGCTCATGAATGATAATGATAATAATAATAATAATAATAATAATAATAATAGTGTTGGTATAAAATCGGGTAAAATGATTATTGATGATTTTCTTGCTTAGATTAATAGGAAGTTTTTTTTAATAGAGATGTTATCGCATCATGGGTCATGTCGTTCGTAGGAAACAGATTCGTTCCCTACTATTTTATGTTTTAATGTGATTTTCTTAACTTGATTATATATTAATTTTTCATATATACATTGGCGCTCATAAGTATTCGTACACAGAAATGTTTTAGTTATATTCGTCCTTATCTTTTGTACCATGCAGAGAATAGTTATGAAAAGTTTACCGTTCGTTTGGAAAAATTTAACAAATAAAAAATTAGTTTAACTCCAACATATAATGTAAAACATCAAAGAATTTGAGGAAAATAACAAAAAGTTAAAATGCAAAAGTTTTCGTACATTTATTCACAAAATTATTTAAAACTACTTTGTGTGTCCACCTTTGGCTTTAATGACTTTAATGATTCGTTTTGGGTATTTTTCTACAACGTTTCGACATCTCTCGTTGGAAATTTTAGCCCATTCTTCTGAAGAAAATTGTTGCACCTCATTCAAATTCGAAGGGTTTCTCTTGCGGACAACTTTTTCCAAATCACACCATTAATTCTCGATTAAATTGAGATCTAGGCTTTGACTGGGTCACTCGAGAAGCTTGAAATTCTTTTGTTGAAGCCATTTCATGGTGCTCTTACTTTTATGTTTTGGACCATTATCTTGGACCAGAAGCACTAAAGCATCCCCAAAGAAGCAGACTACCACAGTACCACACCATATTTAACCGCAGGAAGGATGTTTTTTCTTCAAATGCAGTATTTGATTTTCGCAAACATACCGTTCCTCGTTGTTCCTGAATAATTAAATTTTGGTTTCGTCCGTCCAGAGAACTTTCTTCCAGAATGCAAATCCGTCATTTTGATGATCTTTGTTGTACTTTAAACGAGCTTCTTCGTGCGCTTTTCGTAGCAGATGTTATCTTCGTGCAACTCTTCCATGCAGACCATGCTTTCTCAATGACCAACGTACAACAGAGGGATGAACATCGATCTTAGACAGTCTTAATTTTTGGCAAATATGACCTGCAGTGACTCGTGGATTCGCAGCAATCATTCTTTCAATCCGTCTAGCCGTATGTTCTGAAATTTTGCGAGGTCCACACCTTCGTAGAGTTTTGAGTGTTCTAAAGTCTTTCCATTTCTTTATAACTGCAGCAACCGTCGTAAATGGAATTGGAAGTTCTTCTCCCATCTCCCATCTGTAGACAACTCTTTACCACGACAACCTATTGCTTACTAATGGTTTGTACAGTCATGCGTCTTCCATGAAGATTCACAGAGAAAATTCTATAATTCAGAATTGCGAACAGTCTCTAATCAATAAACAGCCAACTACCGATAAAAAATTTTAAATTTTTTTACCGTAAGGTGGACACACACAATTGTATTAAATAATTTTGAAAATAAATGTCCGAAAACTTTTGCATTTTTAACTTTTTTTTAATTTTCCTCAAATTCTTTGTTGTTTTACATTATATGTTGGAGTTACTCTAAGTTTTTTATTTGTCCAAACTTTTCGTAACTATCCAATGCATGGTACAAAAGATAAGGACGAATATAACTGAAATATTTCTCTGTACGAATACTTATGAGCGACACTATCTATATACAGGGTGTCCCAAAAGCCCCTATCTATTTTGTTGAAATAGGCTGAATTCCAAATGAATGTTTTAATGACATGATTGCATGCACCTTTCTAGACAAATACATGCATTAGATTTCTATTTTAATTATTTTTTTATTTTTTATTTTTTTATTAATTTTAGAACCTCAACTTCTTGAAGATGGCATTCTCGACAATGTAGTCTTTCAGCAGGATGGGGCACATTGTCATTATGCCAGAATTGTTCAGACATACCTAAACGAGCGTTTTCCAAATCGTTGGATTTGACGTGGGGGAAATAGGCCCTGGGCAGCGCGATCTCCGGATTTGACCCCATTTGATTTCTTTGCTTGGGGTTTCATTAAATCAGAGGTCTATCGCAGAAATATTCGAGATTTACCAGATCTGCGAGATCGCATTAGGCAAGCAGTTGAGAAAATAACCCCTGAAATGCTCGGAAATGTGTTCCGTAATGCAGCTGACCGCTTTGAGATTTGCAGAGATACAGATAGAGCACATGTGGAAACTAATAATAAAAGATTTTAATGGTGTAATACTTGTAATTTGTATAGAAATACATCTGTATTCAGGTCAGTGTGACATTTATTTGAAATTCAGCCTATTTCAACAAAATAGATAGGGACTTTTGGGACACCCTGTATATAAACTTTGGTTAAACCCTGGTTTGAACCAAGGTTTATATATATATATATATATATATATATATAGTGTCCCAAAAAAATGTTTACACATCATATTAACATATATATATCAATAAGCAAAATAGGCGGATAGTAAATAGATAGCAAATAGGCTTCTTTAATGTTTAAATGTTCGAAATATCAGCCAGCAGCGTCAATACCTTTATGGTTGCGCTGCTTACTTTAATGTTTTAAATGTTCAAAATGTCCGCCACTAGCATCAATACATTCTTGACAACGGCGCGCAACAGATCGGCATACTGTTCGGATTGTTCGGAGTGGAATGTTGGCACAGGCTATTTCAATTTCGTATCTCAAGGCCTGTAGTGTCCTTGGTTTTTCAGCATACACAGTGTTCTTCAGAGTGTTCCACAAGTAAAAGTCTTAGGGTGTTAAGTCAGGAGATTGTGGTGGATACTCCGTACATCCCCTACGTCCTATCCATCTTCTAGGAAAACAAACATTGAGAAAATTTCTAACGTCATTGTGGTCATGTGGTGGCGCGTCATCCTGTTGAAAGTAACACACTTCTTCCAAAAAAAGAGCTCTGATTGAAGGTACAATGTTGTCTTGCAGCATTGATAAGTAAGCAGCACCTGTGACAGTGTCCTCAAAGAAAAATGGCCCTATCAGTCCTCTGAAAGACAGACCACACCACACTGACACTCCTGGTTGATTAAGTGCTCGTTCTTCTGTTACGTTTGGATTTTCGGTGGCCCAGTACACACAGTTGTGTCGATTGATAGTACCATTAAGTTTAAAAGTGGCTTCATCGGACCAAAATGAGATCAGGAAACGATTGTTTTTCATCACACATGTGCAAAAACCACACACAATTCTTTTCGACGATCTGGATCGTCCTCATTCATTGCATGGAGCAGTCTAGGTATGTACGGTTTCCACTTTTCACGTCGCAAAATGCGATGAACGCTGGATTTAAAACCACCAGTCTCACGAGAACATTGCCTTGTAGACTTCTTTGGAGAGTTTGTGAAGGCCTGTAACACGGTCTCAAACTTTCATTGTCAGTTGAAGTGCGACGTCTTCCAGATCGGCCTTTGTTGACGTTTTGCACTGTTCCGTCAGTCTCAAACTTATCACGTAATCTTGTAATTGTTACCCGTGATGGTGGTGATGTTCCAAACTCATTTCTCCAATGTCTCTGTACCTCAGCCACATTCTCCGTCTTCCAGTAGTGCTTCAGAATCCACTTACGTTGCTCAAACGATAATTGCAATGCCGCCATTTCCTGCAACAAGGGATACTACTACTGTTATTTAAGTACAATACACCATTACTATACTACTATTACTAAGTACTATAAAATTAATATACTAATACATCAGCGCATATTACTATCATCTAAAGTGTGCATATATATATATATATATATATATATATATATATATATATATATACAAACACACACACACACACCGGGTGTCCCATTAAAATGTTTACACATCATACATATATATATGTTAATATGATGTGTAAACATTTTATTGGGACACCCGGTGTGTATATATATATAGGGTGTTTCATAATATGTGGGACGCACTTTCAGGATGAATTCAGGACCTGAAAATAATGAAAAAGTTCATATAAACATATGCCCAAAATCTCTGTTTCCGAGTTATAGCCCCGTTTTTTGTTCCAGCAATTCTTGCCGACAATGTTTGTGAGTGTACGAGACTTATTTCATGTATGGCCTCGCCGATTGTAATGTTTCGTACACTCTATGACATGTTTCAGTATCGTTGAGTGGAGAGCCATCAGTCAGTGAGAGGTGCATCGCGGTGTTTCACTGCTCGTATTCGTAACTTATTACCGTGAATAAGTGCAGTCCAGTGAAAAAAAAAACCTTTAGAAGTTTTTGTGCTATTCAGTGATAGTGTGCATTTGAAGTGAGAATGGAGGCTTATTCAAACAGAGAAATGGCAGACATGCACCTCATCTATGGACTTGCCGAGTGTAATGCGGCCGCAGCAAGACGTCTGTATGCGAAACGGTTTCCGAATCGCCGTCTGCCAGATAAGAAGACCTTTCAGAGAATAGTCGAGTATCTTGGTGATTCAAGATCATTCAAAAGCGAGTTTCAGATAGTGGTAGACCAATTAGCGCCAGAACTGTTGAGTTGGAGGAGCGGGTCCTGAATCGCGTGGAGGAACATCCTGGTGTCAGCACCCGAAGGATAGCAGCAGCAGCAGAGGGTGTACGATACACATCTGTGTGGAGAATGTTACGTGAACAACGGCTTTACCCATATCATATTCAAAGTGTACAAGGCCTTACTGAAGCTGATTTCCCACCACGAGAGGCTTTTTGTACTTGGTTCCTTCAACAGTGTACTCGCGATCCTCTTTTTCTATCCTCCGTGTTGTTTTCTGATGAGGCTGCCTTCACAACAAATGGCGTGATCAATTTTCACAACGCTCATCACTGGGCCGAAGAGAATCCACATGCCATGATCCATTCAAGGCACCAACAACAATTTAGTATCAATGTATGGGCAGGACATATTGCCGACAACTTAATCGGTCCTTTTGTTTTGCCTGGAAGATTAACAGGAGAATCGTATTCCAATTTTTTAAGGAATGATTTAAGCGATTTACTAGATGAAGTTCCTCTTGGTGTCCGACGTCGTATGTGGTTTATGCATGACGGCGCTCCGCCTCATTTTAGTCGAGTAGCCAGAGACTATTTGAATGACCATTTCCCTGATAAATGGGTAGGCCGTGGAGGATCCATTGCGTGGCTTGCTCGCTCCCCGGACCTGAATCCACTCTATTTTTACCTGTGGGGTCATCTGAAATCCATCGTTTACGTGATCCCCATTGACAACGTTGAAATGCTTCGCCAACGTGTAGAACAAGGATGCCAGAAAATCTGAGCAATACCTGGAATGTTTGAACGCGTCAGGCGGTTTATGACGAGGCGTGTTCAGGCGTGTATTCAAGCGCAAGGCGGTCATTTTGAGCACTTCCTTTAAAGGTAAGGCGGATACTTGATGGAACACACAACGGGCTGTAACTCGGAAACAAAGCGATTTCGGGCCTATGTTTATATAAACTTTTTTTATTGTTTTGAGGTCCTGAATCCATCCTGAAAGTGCGTCCCACATGTTATGAAACACTATATATACAGGGTGGGCCGAAAGTCTGGATCCATAGGAAAATATTTATTTTAATACATAAATTACAACAAATGGTAAATACTTAAAATGAATATCAACTTTAACTCGTAAATGCGTATCCGTGATACTGTACAGTGGTTCGTACTCCAGTATAAACAACAAATTATAACAAATGCTCAAATTGGCGGCTTCTGACATCGAGACACTTAGGGATGGAATTTATGATTTTTAATAAATAATTCTTCGAATTGACGTTCTCGAGATGCGTGTTTCATTTGATAATCTTCTTGTTGACTTTACTGGACTATTCGTTAAAGTTTCACATACCATTGCAGAGGTATTTTCATCAGTTGCAGTTTTTGGACGACCAGAACGCCGTCGATCATGTACACTTCCTGTTTCTTTGAAACGTTTAAACAACTTGCCAACAGTCGCATGTGTTACTGGATGCTTATCAGGATGATTTTTATTGAATTCGATAGCAACTTCTCTGTGTGTAGCGCCCTGTCTTGCGTACATGAGCACAAGTTCTACCCGGTCTTCTGTTGTTAGATTCGAAGCCAATTCTGGGCTGAAATAAAAAAGTATTTGAGTATTTATACTGGAGTACGAACTACTGTACAGTATCACGGATACGCATTTACGAGTTAAAGTTGATATTCATTTTAAGTATTTACCATTTGTTGTAATTTATGTATTAAAATAAATATTTTCCTATGGATCCAGACTTTCGGCCCACCCTGTATATGTATATATATATATATATATATATACATATATACAGGGTGTCCGAGAATTATCTGTACAATTTTTGGCTGTTATTAAAAGTCAACCATGAAGTGTAGAAATTCCAGTGTTGTCCCATTTTACAGAGAAACTCATTAAGTTTTTTCTGATAACAAGTTTTGACAAGTTTTTTCTTTTTTGTACGCGGGTGACAGACATTGATGATTTAAAAGCAAGAATCACAGCTGCTATTGAGCGAATTGATGTGGATATGCTGCAGCGTACATGGCAACATTTGGATTATCGATTGGATGTTTTGCGGATCACTGATGGTGCACATATCGAATGTTTGTAACAACGTTACTTTAATAAAAGAAACTTTTGAAAATACAGATTCTAAATAATCTTGTTTAAGAATTTTACGTGTTATCAAGAATTTTATTAAAAGATGAAATTGTACAGATAATTTTCGGACACACTGGAATTTCTAAAAAACTTGTCAAAACTTGGTATCAGAAAAAACTTAATGAGATTCTCTGTAAAATGGGACAACACTGGAATTTCTACACTTCATGGTTGACTTTTAATAACAGCCAAAAATTGTACAGATAATTCTCGGACACCCTGTATATAATTATATACTGCGCGATAAAACTAATGAAAGCTAATCCCTTTCGGTGCCCGTTGCCTTTTACACATTATCATTCATCACAATTTTATGAATCGATTTCGCGAGTCCGGGGAAAGGGGTAGAGGTTTAATCCCCATTCCCTCCCCATTCTTTTAAAGACGGCAGACCAAAGTAGGCCTGGCAACTACTATTGCTCGACTTCGGCGTGGGCGTTGGTGGGGTGGGTTAATTTCAGAACGAAAATTGAACGTTTTGGGGGGTATCCGGAAATGTAAAATTAATCGTATCTGAATTTCAGCATGAATTAACACGATTTGTCGTTCATTAATTGGTTTGCGAGGAAAAAATTGGCTATTTGGTGTAATTGGTTAAAAAAAAACTTTCAGCCTTACTTTTCTTTTATTTTTGTGGTTTACTCGCGGTGAGGGGAGTGAGAACGAATGTCCTTATCTATTGGAAGAAGTCCTTTGCTTTATTGGGATTCTGCGTGCGCGCTCAGAGACAAACTTCATTATCACACTCTGAAGTTTTACACAAGGAAAACATGATATGCGGACAAAATTATCGAAGTTTTTACACTTCTTTTTAAAATCGACGAAATTGCTGTTGCCGGAAGACGGCATTTATTTATAGCGAAATTCATACCGAAATTCATACTGAAATTCAAAAAAATTATTTGTCACATTAGCTTCAGTTAATTTATAACTGAATAATTTTATTTTACCAACATTCGTTAATGGGTCGGTAAAATTTATTCACTTTTGTTCTTGTAATTATTTTTTTAAAATTATTTTGCAAATTGATAATTGGTTTAAAAGTTTGTTTGATTTGTTTTTGGTAATGAGAGAATTTTTGGTGCTGGTTAAGTGTGCGGTCTACCTAGCTTTTAGTTAGCCTTATAAGGCTAACTAATGAAACTATCACGACTTAACCTAACCAATCGTCAAGGGCGTACAGTTGACCTAACGATTGGTTAGGTTAAGTCGTGATATTTTCGTTAGTTAGCCTTATAAGGCTAACTAAAAGCTAGGTAGACCGCACACTTAACCAGCACCAAATTTTTATTTGAATAGTGTATATATATATATATATATATATATGATGAAAATAATGAAAATAACCACGAAGGAAAATTAAAACGAGAAATTGTACTCGAGCGCTTTCGTTTAATGACATCTTCAGGAATACTGAAATTAGTAACAAGATTAAGACTATATACGATATATATAGATCACAAAGAAAAAACAAAAATAATATAATTGGTGCAGAGAATATTTTAGGAGCAGCATACAATTCACGTGTAATAACTACGAGAGTTTTAGCGCCTTGCCCTTCTTATCTAAATCTGTTCTGAATGAATTCAAAATAACAGGATCGAACGAAAAAGGCCCTGGCTAAGGTTGAAATTGTTTGTACGTTGAGTAATGGCAGACTCAAGGATGTTTCTACTAACAATGTTGCTTGAGTGAAACAAAATTAAAGAATTACTTCAGTCAGTACAATGCGACAACTCTGATAAATGGACAAAAAGAGCATTGGACGACTCTCCCGTTCTAACGGGATATTGATGATGTTTACGCCTGTGTTCAAATCTTTTCCCCTCTGCGCAATGTAAAAAGAGTCACATTGTTTACAACCAATTTGTTTACAGATAATGCCTAACAGGACAATTCTTTATTATGACATTTTTCACGATATTGTCATATGAAAATACTACATTAATGTTCAAAAGTTTAAGTACATTAGCAGTGCCTAAAAAGCCTGGAAAGAATGGGAGTACTAAAATATTCTTCGACAAGTGTGAGGGTTATTATTCACACGATAGAAGGTTCGTTTTGCCTTGTTAATGCAAAATTCCAAAAAATGGGTCCCACAAATCACTTCCGATATTGTTGATTTTTTTCTAACTTAGTATCCATGTATTCCGGATTGGCGATCCTAAGAGCAAGGAGAAACACAAGAATTACACAAATATGACCTGCCACTACCTGCACACACTGTTTTGGAACCCATTAAATTTTGTATCAAAAACTGCAAATTCACGTTTAATGGTCAATATTATCAACAGGTTTTTGGATGGTCATGGGTAATCCTTTGTCATCCCTCATCCCTAATATTTATATGGAGTTTTTTAAATAATTTGCATTCCGAATCCCATGGTTGTAGTACGTTGACGATATTTTGTGTATCTGGCCCATGAGGCGTGAGCTGGATGACTTCCTCGTGCAGTTAAATAATCAAGTCCCCTCCATTAAGTTTACTTTGGAAGTAGAACAAAACAACTCGATCCCATTTTTGGATGTGCATTTTTACTCCGGATATGACGCCTCCATCAAGAAAGTCATATTTTCTTCAATGTTTCTCCATACACTTGGGATCGCCAGTCCGGAATACATGGATGTTGAGTTAGAAAAAATCAACAATATCGGAAGTGATTTGTGTGACCCACCTGTTTTTTTGGAATTTTGCCTTAACAAGGCAAAACGAATCTTCTATCGTGTGAATAATAACCCTCGCACTTTGTCGAAGAATATTTTGGTACTCCCATTTTTCCCAGGTTTTTGAGGTATTTTAGGTACTTAAACTTTTGAACATTAATGTAATATTTTCATATAACAGTATTGTAAAATATGTCATAATAAAGAATTGTCCTGTCAGGCATTATCTATAAACAAATTTGTTGTAAACAATGTGACTCCTTTTACATTGGGCAGAGCGGAAAAGATTTGAACACAGGTGTAAAACATTATCAATATTCCGTTAGAACGGGACAGTCGTCCAATGCCATTTTTGTCAATTTGTCAGAATTGTCCCATTATATTGATTGCAATAATTCTTCAATTCTGTTTCACTCAAGCAACATTGTTTATAGAAACATTCTCGAGTTTGCCATTATTCAACTTACAAAACAATTTCAACCTTAACCAGGGCCTTTTTTCGTTCGATCCTGTTATTTTGAATTCATTCAGAACAGATTTAGATAAGAAGGGCAAGGCGCTAAAACTCTCGTAGCTCTTTCATGTGAATTGTATGTTCCTCCTAAAATATTCCCCGCACCAATCATAGTATTTATGTTTTTACTTTGTGATCAATATATAGTCTCAATCTTGCTACTAATTTCAGTGTTCCTGAGGATGTCAGGAATGGTACTCTTCTCCCCGACAACGATGAGCTCGCTGTGGTCCTCATTTCCATATTGAACTTGATCTCAGTAGTTCAGAACATTGTAGATGACTGTTGAATACTTTACACTCATTTCGCCTTTTGCCCCAATCCAAGCGATGTTATAAATTCTTGGCTGAGATCGCTGGTTTGTGCACTGCGACCACTCAGGTTCTTGGTTATCAACGGACGCCAGACAGAGCTCAAATGCACACGAATTTTGTGATATTTCTCAAACCGAATCTGGTTTAAAGAGTTGCGACGATGCCTCAGGTAAATTCGCTCTATTACTCGGCCATTACGCTGGTCCATTTTCTTTGGTCTGTTGGATCATTTGTGGCTCTCACGCCTTCCCGAGTCGTCGTGCCTTTGTATGGTGCCGTAAACGGTGGATTTCGGCACTTTCAACCGGTCACCTCTGGCTCGAAGGAACAAATTTTCTTATATGGCTCAGAACCACAATATGGGATCATTGGGTCTCTGAAAACTTTTCGTTTTTCGTACAAGAGCCATATTTAACCGTATAATTGACTGAAATTCAAACCTTCATAATTTTTTTTTAGTTTGAAAATAATAATCATTAAAACATTGTTTACATAAAAGTAAACTACTCTCACAACGCAAAACTTCAGAAACAATTTCATTCGCAAACAGCAAAACGCACGCAAGAACAAAATCGAACTTAGAATAAAAAGTTCGATAACTGACTTGCCATATTAATGTACGAGGCTTCAATAAACCTTAGCCCCCGCCCATGGCCTAAACCATTAGAGGTACAGTAAAACTAAACATACCTTACAAAAGAGAATTTAATCCTGCATTTAATGAGAAACAATTAAAACTTGGTGTTCCCGCCATTGGCTTCCAAGACAGCCTGAATTCGCTTTGGGTAGCTTGCCAAAAGTGACGTGAATAGATCTTGATCGTTACGCAAATTTGCTAAAACAGTTTCAATGTGTTGCGTCATTGTATCCTTCGAAAATCGATTTGCTGCAGGTTCTTGAAACAAGAGACATTCAACCTCGTCCTTTATAACTGATCCAATGTGTTCACAGACGTTCAGGTCAGGAGAATTTCCTGGCCATTCTTCATTTCCAAAGAAATCGATCTCATGGTTCCGCAACAACTGTTGAGTGGCTAATGCCTTAAAGCAGGGGGCCTTATCGTGCAGAAGTGTGACCTGATCGACATCCATAACATTGTTTGGGTTTCTTAGAAAAGGAATGATATGGTGGGATAGAATAATATCACGAAAATACTGTCCATCCCAACTCTGACCATTTGGCTTCAGCACCCACATGAGCTTTGCAGTGAACAAAAACACACCAACACAGTCTTGACTTTTTAATAATTCGCGATAATATTCATTGTCATCGATTTCATCTGGTGTTGTGGCCCACACTCGATCATTTTGGTAGTTAGGCCGACGTGTTACGTAAACAAAAAATTCATCGGAGACAGCTAAATGCATGAAATCATCCACATCCCAATCTTCAAGATAATGGGCAAACCACATTCTGTCATCGATGTTAAGTTGAGTTTTTCTTGGCTTTGGAAGTTCATGCCAAGGCTTTAAACCTTGCCTATGACGGTACAGTCGAATGATCATCACTAACGATCTTTCCTCTCAACACTTCGATCTCTCTAGAAAGTTTAGCACAGCTGTTTTTCCGTTTACGCGTACCGCTTTCAATGATGTCCTTTGTTTCCTGAGAGAGTGGCAAATTTGGGCACCCAGATTTGGTTGTATCCATTTCACATTCATCCAAAGTTTTATTCCAATTTCTTTTGATGAAGTCTTCACTTCTTCGCAACTTTTTGGCAACCCATGAACGTGTTATAAAGGTGGCCCCAGCATCACGAGCTTCCCGAAATGTTATTGCTCGTATGAGATCTATCACACGTTGCCTCTCCGAATCACCAATTAATTGAGAAGCCATTATAATATCACTTTATCAGCTAGAGTAATTTTAATACCTGCAATAAATAAAGAATTTTATATATTTTTATAATCACTAAAAACTATTTCGATATAAGTAAACATGTGAGCTGCAAATGGGGGGGGGGCTAAGGTTTTTTGGAACCCCTTAGTGGTTTCATCACACCAGTGGACGGTTACACTTACAAAAGAGCTTTTCCCGAACACCACACTATTTTAAAGTATAGTTTGGGAAAAAGGCTCGCCTCGAAACAATTTCTAAAGCGTATAAAGAATTACTAATTGGTAATACTCTGCTTTTCTTTGGACATTTTGTTCTTTTTGGTTTTTTTGGTACCTAAAAATATTTCCAAAACAAAACCCAATATTCTAATTAGTAATTTTTATGTTTTTTACACATGTTACGTTTATAGTCGAATAGTCTCTCTCTCTCTCTCTCCATATATATTTCCTTGTGGATTTACATCATATATATATATATATGTGTGTGTGTGTGTGGCGACAGAGACGTCTTCAGATACTTTCGCGATTTCCACACAACCACGACCAAGATGACGTCACATCGCGAGACTCGCTCAAGGCTTTCACTGCCGTGAACGTCACACCTCAGCCTCGTTATAAGGGACTCCCGGCCACATCGCATCTCACCTCGTTCCCCAGTGACACGAGAGCTCTCACCATGTAACGTGTCACAGGCCCCATTGGCTTGGTGTCATTCACCAAACTTTATATAGAGATTTTCATTATCTCGCGCGTATTATAATATTGAAGTCATAGATGAAATGCATATTTATAACATTTCAATACAACTTTCATTCAAACAATTGCAACGTTTATTTGTTTTGCTTAAATCTCTTTTATTTTGTTTAATAAAGAAAGAAACTCACTCTATTAATTTCCTTAATTAATAACATTATTTGATCTGAAAAGATCAATGGTGACCCTAGCCTCAAGCAATCATAATCATTAACACATTAACGTAATTAGCATTATTATAGTGCCACCGAGGCACCATATATGTATATAATACTGTTCATCATTTACGCGCTAAGAACCTAAAAAGTTAGTTTGCCAACGCTTCTAATCGTTATAATCGCCCTGAAGAAGTTATAACGATTATAACACAGCGTTGGCAAACTAACTTTTAGTGCTCCTAGCGCGTAATATATATATATATATATATATATATATATATATATATATATATTGGTTCGATTATTGTTGCATAATTGGTTTTAAAGTAAATTGTTATTTGGTAATTGATTAAACAAAGTATTATCACGATAGAGAGCTTTAATATTACTGCTGTGTTAATTCAATCGCAAAAGAAAGGATATCATAATTTCGTTATAAATGTAGTTGCTACGTTTTCAACAGGAAATTTACTGTTGAACGTCGTTACTGTAAGGTTGGAATTGCCTGCATGACTATATATATATATATATATATATATATATATACACCGTTCACAGTTCCAATTTACCGGCTTATTATTATTATTATTAGTATTATTATTATTATTAATCTAGTGTTGGATGATGTTGATTTTGTTGGTGGTTGTGTGGTTTGGCCAGTCAGCGAATGTTGGCGTTTAACCAATTATAGTAAATGTTGACGAGAGTTGGCTCTAAATTAGGAGTCTGAAACACCCGGCCCTCGAACGTTTCGGGTACGGCGCGCCCGTACGAAATCCTGTTTCATACTTTTTATTTTTATATTTTTACCTTCGAATAGTAGTAGCTGCTTTTGTTTAAAACATGTATACGTATTAATGCGATTAAGTTTTAAAAATGGGAAAGTGAATCTCAATTATGAATGAACAGCAATTTGAACATATTAGAAATATTCCATTTTAATTACGTATCATCGTAAGTGCAAACGTGCACACACACACACACACACACACACACACACACACACACACACACACACACACTAATAGAAAGTTAGGTAAACTACATTAAATTTGTATTTCGTTACAAAATTGGAATACCTTTTGGTTATTGTATTTTCAGACGAGAATATGAAATGCACATTTTCGAAGTCCTCCGGAATGAAAAATATTTTCTTCCTTCAAAATTTAAATGCTTCTTCTTTTGCCTCTGGTTCCGCAAATAATTTATATAAACCGCGAATTTGATTCGTATCGAAAAATTAATAATTTTCTTAAATTATTATGAGTTTTGTCAATAAAACGAGGCTCACTTTCTTCTGCTCTATTTTTATTTAAAGTAAGACGAGGTTTCCGACTCGAAACCCCCCCACCCTAAGGAATTAATTTTTATGCAAAATTAATCGTAGTTTGCCCTTCATCGTACGACAAATAGAAAATGAATCTTAAAGTCAACATCGCAGCGAAAAGTAAATCAATAAATAGTTAGTGAAAATATAGAAAAAGAAAATATATAAATAAATTTGAGAATAATGGAAAAAATAAAAAATATAAAAGGAATTTTTTGCGAGTTGTAATTTTAAAAATGTTTATCAGTGAATTTGAAGAGCCATCTTGCCTTTAGGAAAAACAAAAGAAAAAAAAAAAATGCGAACGAAATTTGAATTTAAAATGAAATGGGATTATTTTTATATTTTTTTTTTTACTAAATTATAATTTTGGAGGAAACATTTAAATACTACCGAAAGCCCCAAAGTAATTTAATAATAAAAATATTAAAATAATGTAAAATTTATGATTTTTTACTAATTATAGATATTCAGTATCTTTTTTAATGCCGATATGTGAAACAGTATTTTTCTTATGTTCAACAGTTGTGGATAAAAGTTACTCAACAACAACTCATTAAATGTGAAAATAACATTTACAATTTGATACTTTATTTGCTTTTGGTATCTTTTTTTTTTTTCGGCAAGAAAAGAAAAATTAAAAAGTACTCGGTAATTTTGGAGGTTCTTTTGAAATTTAAAAAGTTTTAGGTGATTTTTTTTTTTCCCACAACTGCACCACGAGTCCGAGTTCATGATGATTGATGGCGATGTTTAACTTACCTCGCAACATCCGACGTTATATATGACGGAGGAGACCTAGGTTTTACGTGGAAACCGAACCACGGGTCGCTATATAATCTGGATGCGGAGGTCGGTGAGTGACCGTCGGTCCCCATCCAACTACTACTACTACTACTACTACTACTCAGCCGCACTGTCATTTAACTTCGCTGATCGACATTGGCCACGACGTAACCCAGTCTGAATTCAAACAATTTCATTGAAATATATTAATTTTTTCAAAGACTGGAAAACAGAAGTGAAAGGGACGGAAATGAATCGAATGGAGAAAGATCGAATTCTAAAAATCTGAGAACAAAAAAAAAGAAAAAGTAGAATTGTAATTAGGTCGAATCCCGTTAAGTGGAATTAAATGAAATGGGAAGGACGTTGAACTCGGCAGAAATAATTTGAGGTCGTTAGTTCAAGGAAAGTATTAGACCGAAACTAATTTTGGGCCACGAAAATTATATTGATATCGACCGCAATAAAATAGAATTTGACTTCCTTCCGTTTTCGCGTACGGGATAATGTGTCAGGAGGTACTACCGTTTCCCTATAAGCGAAGTGTAAATACTACGGTCGGGGGTTCGACTCCCGATAGTGCTGGTTAATAATAACCTAGGGTAGAGGTGTGCGCGGGCCTACTTTTTCAGGATCAACCCGAACTGTATCCTTGAGTTTTGGGTCCAGCCCGTTCAGGCCCGTTATGTTTTTTATTTTGAAGCCCGTGTCCGGCCTAGCGAGTAAGAATTTTATAAAACATGTACCCGGCCAGCGGGTACCCGTTTAGATGTAATATTGGTCTTACATATAATAAACTGATTCGCGGTACTTGTAGATCGTTAGTATATAGAATAGGCCTATACGACTAGAAACCATATTGCAGTTTATAAAAATTTAAGTGTTCGTAGTACCCATAATACTGCAGTTGATACTGTCACCGACCTATAACACTGTCATATATGTTACAGGTGTGTGGCTATCGAAATCGAGTATTATGGCAAGCAGCAAATATAAAAATGTTAGCATTTTTTTTAAATTTATAAATATTTTAAATTATTTTTTTTATATTTTTTATCATTCACTAAAAACATTTGAGAAACGGTTAAATCTCATACCCACCAAGATTCGTAGTTAAAAACTATATTTTCAGCCCATACCTGGCCCATGTCCGCCGTGCTTTTAACAATTCTAGGAGTCAGCGCAATGGGCCCCGTTCGTCTGGCCTGAGTGCTGTGCCAATTTTTGGCACTGGGTGTGTAAAGGCTGAGGCTTCATAAAGGACGACTTGACTTCGTTTTTTTTTAATTAAAATCCTAACACGGTTGAAATTCGGAGAAATAATCATTGTACAATGCAAGGCTGTCCAACTTCTAACCTCAAGGGGGCCACATTGCTCCTGAGGTATCTGCCAGGTGGCCACACATTAAAGATTAATATAAATTAAAGATTGTGCTGTTGTATAACTAAAATAAAAACCATTTTATAATACCTTGCATCTTTATTAACTTCGCATCTCTCTAACTTCACTAGATTTATCGAATCATAATTAGTGAGAACACTGAGGACGATCTATCTCTTTCACCAAGATGGGTATATCCACAGTTATGTCGGTTGTAGCGAGTCTCAACGAGTGTGACATTGATTCATTTGTTAAGGAAGAACGATAACGAGAGCTTATAAATTTCATGTAGGAAAGGGCGCTCTCACGCGAGTAAGTACTTCCAAACATAGAGCAAATCCTTAATCCAAAGTCTCTTAAGTTTGGATACTGTTCTTGGGGCAAAAGTCTGAAGTCCCGCCTTTTTCCGCCCTTACACTGAAAAAGGGGTCTGCCTGAAAATCACACAGTTCCAACTGTAACTGAGGAGGTTGGTTTGCATTTTCTGCTCCGAGTCGATTACTAAACAAGGTTAAGTTATCTTTCATAGTTTTAAAGTCTGTGAAACGATTTTTAAATTCCTCCAAAATGTCTGTATCAGTAGCGAAGACTGAAAATCTGCGCCTTCACGCAGTTCCTCGGCTAGTTCTGCACACGAATATTTTAGAGACTTAACCGAGGGCCGTATGCGGCCCGTGGGCCGCCAGTTGGACAGCCCTGGTATAGTGTAAAGAACGCTTTCTATAAACTAAATCTCCTTTACTTTAACACAAGCGAAAATGATTAAAAATTTGGAAATATAAAATATACAACCTGTTCGACCAACTTGGTAAAAAATAGGCATGGACAAAAATTTACACATGTTCGATTTACTTCGGCATTTATGGCTATATATATATATATATATATATATATATATATATATATATATATATATATATAATTAATGTAAAGAACGACGCTTGTATAGAAGAACGTTCCGCACAAGATGAGGAACGTTCTTCTATACAAGCGTCGTTCTTTACATTAATTATACTGTGTGTTGTTTGCAGTTAAAAAAAATATATATATATATATATATATATATATATATATATATATAATATATATATATATATATATATATATATATATATATCAACTAGAGATTTTACACTGTCGTGAGTTGTCAAAAGAAAAAATAAATGAGTTTTGGTGTAAATAATAATTTTTTGAAATGAGATATGAAGATTAAAGAAACGGTGGGTAAAGATTTCGTAAAATGCAATGTATTTGTCACTTTTGTTTTATTGTTTATTGATGCTTTTGGGTAGAAATCGTGGTAAAAAATACAAATAAAATGTAATAAAGTTGGGAAGTTATGCGCGTAATTCGTGTAAGGTTATTGATTTCGAGAAAATGACGCAGAAATCTGCGTTGCTCTAATGCAAACCTTATAGTCATTTCCATTGAATGGGTTTCTTTCATTAATCACTCACACAATCCCTGAAGAAAACGACATTATTATTACAAAACAAGCAAATAAACACGCAAATACTACATAAACAAAAAAAAAAACACAAACTATGAGTTGGAAGCAATGACATATTAGCATCATATAAGTAGTAACATTTTTAGAAGCACCCTGTATTTAATTTTGTTTGAAGAATTCGAGATTGGACTTTTAAAAAGTTTAAAATGACTATCCGTCGCTTGGAAAACCACTAATTGTGATTCCAGAAATCTGAACATCACTTCCCTTTGTCCTTAACTCTTTGATTCTTCTGTGATAGCCGAGGTGTGTCCATTGGGCCAATATACTCGCTGAAAAAACTCTTGTTTACTTTAAACATGACTTTGAAAATAGTAGCTAAAGAAGAATTTGTTTACTCTTAACAATAATTGTTTTTCAGTGCTGGGTATCCATGGTGGGCACGGGCTAACGACATCTAATCCACGTGACACAAAATTGGCAAGTTATTTTGGGATAGATTAAAATAGGTTAGTTCTTTAGAGTGTCGGTGTTATGCCTCGTCAACCAAATGGGGATAAATCCGATGGGCGCAGGGTGTGGTAGGCGCGAGACCTCGTGTGAGGAGCATAAGACAGTAAGCACAAAGTGGCTGCCGGTAGCTCGGTGGCAATGTTCCCTCTAATTTTTTTTAGTCCGTGTGCGCAAGAAATTTTCGTTGTGCGTACATTTAGATTCATGGTGAAAAATTGCGTAAACTTTTCTGAGCGCTATTATCTTCAAAATGAAATATATATAAATATTAAATACTTAATAAATATTATTTCCATAAGGTGATAGTTCGATCATTACGGTACTATTAAATGGATATTAAAAAACTGTTTACGATATTATATATTCTTAAAAAAGAAAACATTTTATCCATTCTAAAAATATGAATAAAATAAAAAATGATAAAATAAAATTCAACAAAATAAAGAAATAAAATAAAAATAACATAAATTGAAAATGACTATAAATTTTAGTTATCATTTCTCGAAACAATTTTTAGCATTTAGCAATTTAAAATAGACTATCAAGATTAATACAGGATTTTATCCATTCACAAAATAGGAATAAAATAAAAAATAATTTTATTTTTTATGAATTATGAGATAATTACTATTCGTTTTTATGCAAAAATAAGAAAGCGAAAGTTTATATTCAATGCGTTAATGAATAAAAGAAAAAAATGCAAATACATAGAGTAAAAAAAATCTGTATTGCGTAATTGCGCGGCCGTCGGCGAAGTCGGGCGGAAGGGGTTAATACTTAAAAGAGCGACTATAGAGTATGTTGATGCAAATGGTCAGACCTTGTGTGACGGTATATTTTTTAAATTACTTCATTTACTGTCGTGACTCATGATATGCTTGAGCCTGTGCGCATTTTATTTTGCTGTGTGCGCGGGTTTCACAACGCGTGTGCGCGCGCACACGCGCACACCTTAGAGGGAACATTGCTCGGTGGGATATTAAAAATCTTTTTGATATATAAGGGAATATTAAGATTCAATGGTAAGACAACTTAGCAGCCTTTTAATAGAAAGTATTCGCAGTCCGAGTATGAGTACCTTTAGTCTGCAAAGTTTTCGACAGCTCTGCACAATAAATACGAGTATATCAGCACTAGTTTTATTGTTTTAACTTTCTGATTTCAAGTGTTTCACATCGGCATCCATCTTCACTGGCTAGAACAAAGTATTAAAAACGTTAACGTGTAAAACTAAAAATTTAAAATTAAACTATAAAATATAGAAAGGTAACCACTGCAAAACTATATAGAACACTTGCAAATAAAAAATATAGTGTGCTTCGTACTTAGAGGGGAAGTTTGTACTAAAATAGGAGGTAAATGAAACGAGGGTGATGAAGAATTAGTTGGTTGGTGAAAGCTATTATAACGTGTGGAGTTTAACGGAGCAGGATTGTTCTTTCATTGTTGGGTTTGGAAGGTGTAACTCTGCTCCGATTGGACGTTCTTTCATACAGAAATAGGATTTATAAATAAAATTTTTGTGACAAATCAATACTCTTCATTCGAGTTTGAGAATTTTGTCAATAAATTTCTTTTCGCTATATATCAACCCTCCTTTGCCCTCTCCATCAGTCCGAAAGTTAGTTTATTTAAAGATTCCCTATTTTGGTACACATATATCAACAAACTTATCACGACACTAAAAAAAATGGTAAAAAATCCTACCCACAATGTAATTTTAAGTTTTTATTGATCCCTCAACAGTGCAAAGTGTTTTATTACATAAACAAAAGCTCTCTGAAAGTTAAATTTTCCCTCGTTTACAAATATGTTCGTACTGACAGCAACGCCAGCTATATAGGTCAAATAACCCTACAATTGAAACAAAGGATAGACAAAAATAAAAATATTTCCTATAAAACCAGTCGTCCCTTATCGAAACCTGGCCAGTTTTCCCATCCAATAACCAATGATAGCTTCTCAATACTCGCCAGCCATTCATTTGAATTAGATTTAAAAGTCCTTGAATATTAAGGTATTCGCCTTCTAAAGCCAACATTGAATGAACAATCCTCCTCCGTTAAAGTCTTTACAATTGCTTTCACAAACCAAGTGATTAATTAATTCTTCAACAGCTCGTTTCATTTATCTTCCATTCTAGTACAAGCTTCCCTTCGGGTACGTTGCACTTTTTATGTTTTCCATTGTGTTCTAATATTTATATGTATGAAAGTACTCTAGTTCTCTACTGTGATTACTTACCTTTTTTATATTTTGTACTTTAATTTTTAACATTTACCCCTTTATATTAACATTTTTAATACTTCGTTCCAAAGATTGAGGCCGTCGCTCCGAAACGTATGGATTTAAAGAAAAGTCAAAATGTTTAATATTTGTGCTCGGTTCTTTCTTTTCATACCATTTCACGTCTGTAGCTTTGGATCTTTTTAAGTTCTGAGATTCCATAAAAACTGTGTCGTATTTCGAGTTCTTTTTGCTTAAAGTTTTCTAGTAGTAAATACAGAAAATAAATGTCATCTCTTTCGTTCCGCTTTCTATTTATAAAGACATTAGAGATATATATTCCCTAGTCTGAATGATCCTGAGTCTCTGCAGGAAAGGGACTGAAACTTTATGCGGCCTATATATGCCCGATTGGTTTGTTCCTGAGAAACTCGAATTCAGTATAAATAAAAGCACTAAGGAACAAATCGAAATCATTTATTAAAAATGTTCAGACGTTTTGGAAATAAAATATTTCCATCTTCAGTATCTAAATTCTAAGAGCAATAAATTTTAGTGAGCAACTACACGATAAAATTTCAAAAGTTTGAAGTCTGACAACAGAATATAAAAGAAATAAATGTAATATAATGATGGGGTTGTTTAACCTCGTTCGCAACATCTAAGGTCATATGACGGAAAAGACCTACAGCTTTACGCGGGATTCGAACCACGGGTCGCTACATAATCCGGACGCGGAGGACTGTCTTCCATCCAACTATTACTCAGACCCAATGTCGCTTAACCTCGCTGATTGACGGGAAACGGTATTACGACACTGACTACGACGTAGCCCAAATGAAATAAATACAGTGTGAAACATAAGACAGAGCATTAATTCGCATATCTTACATCTCTTATGATTTAGTGCAAGCAGATGTTTTGAGTAAGGATATGAGAATGAGAAGGGTTTCTCGGTTGTGGTTTCAACGTTGTTTACTTAAATTGTTTATAATTGAGGTATGAATATTTGTTGCTTAATGAAGGTTTCAATGAATGGATATACAGGGTATCCCATAAGTCCCTTTACTCCTGAACCTTTTCCTACTAGAATGAAGAGACTTATGGGACACCCTGTAGAGTGATTCTAATATCTTTAAGTCTGTTATAGAAAAGTAGTTAATTTTAAAATTAAGATGATAGGAGCAATCCGTTTTGCAAAATGTTTGCGTAAGAATGAACGTTCAGGTCTGGATATGGGGCGTCCTGTTCTATATGAAATACCTTTTATGTGTATCCACCCCTTTTTTAAGTTATAGGGTTTACCACCACCCCCTACACAGTTGGTGGTGTTCTGGTTGAAATCAGAACACATATAGGAATGCCCCTCCAAATAAAATTTTTTTTGGGGTGCGGGGGTGCAGTATTGGATTACACTTGTCCATTCGTCACACTTTCGTATTTGCATCATAACTTTTGAACTACCCAAGATAAGTTGATGAAATTTCATACACTTGTGTAACGTCACAAGACGATGTGTCTGGAGCAAGAATCAGGTCCTTATTTCAACAGTCAAGGTAACAAATATAGGCGGGAATATTGATATTTTGCCCCACCTTTTTTTTTATTTCCAAGTTTCCTTGTAAGTTCCAAATATTTTGTACACAAGTAGTTACATATATACCTTTTTTACAAGTTTTTATTTTTCCACATAATCTCCATCCTTTTCTACGGCATTCCTCCACCTCTAAACAAAGGCCTTTATTCCTTGCTGGTAAAAGTCCGCTGGGTTCTGCTGGAGCCACCTCTTAACCTTCTCAACAACCTCATCGTCACTCTGAAACTTTCTTCCACGAATAGCATCCTTCACTGGCCCAAACAAATGGAAGTCTGAAAGTGCCAGATCCGAGCTGTATGGAAGGTGGGGTAACACAGTCAAGCGCATTTTTGTGATGACCTCTCTTGTTTGCAAACTGTTGTGTGGTCTTGCGTTATTGTGCAAAAGAAGGACGTCTTCCAGTTTTCTCTCCAGTCGAACTCGCTTTATACGTCTCTGGAGTCTCTGTAGGGTAGCAATATATGCCTCTGAGTTGATTGTTTGTCCTTTCTTCATAATGTCGACCAGAATCACCCTTTTCATGTCCCACAAGATGGTGGCCATAACGTTTCCTGCAGAGGGAACCATTTTGAACTTTTTCTTGCGTGGGGAGTCTGCGTGATGGATTGGCGTTTTGTTTCAGGTTCAAAGTGGTGTACCCAAGTCTCAACCCCATTCACAATTGGTGAAAGGAAGTCATCCCCTTCTGTCTCGTATCGAACCAACGACTCAGAAGCAATTTTTTTTCTTTGGGCTTTGTGATCCTCAGTCAGTTGGTGAGGAACAAACAGTGAACACACTTTTGAGTATCCCAGTTGCTGAATTATCGTATTCACACTTCCTTCACTAATTCCTAGCTCCATTGATAGATCCTTGTATGTGACGCGCCGATTTGATCGAATGATGTTGTTAGCACGTTGCATAGTGTGAGATGTCACAGCCGATGCCGGGCGACCGCTGCGTGGCTCATCATCGAGGTTGGTTCTCCCTCTCTCCGATGATCTCACACGTTTAGACCAACGTCCAACTGTGCTTCGATCAACAACAGCATCTCCGTAAACGTTTTGTAGACGTTTGTGAATATTTCCAACTGTTTCCTTCTCTGCGGTTAAGAACTCGATAACAGCTCTCTGTTTACGACGCCCATCACTGTCAGATGCCATTTTCGAAACTGTGTTAATCATCGGTTTTATACAAGGGCGTTTAAAAGCGGTTTTATACAAGGAGGGGAGGTTCAAACTGGAAAAAAATCCGGTTATGTGAAGCGCAGAAAGTTCACACTTACGGCCCAAAAGACATTTCAGCCCCATGGCCTATTATTTAGCTAAGAAAAAATTGTGGGGGCAAAATATATTGAGTGCCACTAGTATATATTTGAATTTACATTGCGGGTAAGCATGAGAAATTAATAAATTGAGAGGTTAAATAAAAAAATCTACTTACAATTTTGTAAACATCTTTAGAGAACAAATTAAGAGGTAGTAAATTTTTCAAATATTTCTTTTGCTGGTGAAAAGATAACCAAGTAGAATTTATTCAATACTCGCAACAAACTTCATTTAATATAGAGATTTTATACTGGATTTGTATGTAACTATTGGCATTGTAAGTTCAAATTTCTAACCACAGATAAATTCTCTTCATAAAAGATTTACTCAAAACACAGTTTCAATGAGGAGAGAAGCCAGTCATTGTTGGTCGCTTTCTTGACAAATATTTATTTATTCTGTTTTACTGCAGCTCCTCTTTATAATTCTAGATTTTAAAGCCGTTTAACAAGGGTAGTCTGATGAAAATGCTTATTAAGTTTAATTTTCGTCAAATTGTTTGAAGTAATGTATGGAAGGATCTCATTCAAGAAAAAGTTGTGTAGTGTTGTGTTGGATAAGATAAATAATAGGAATTTAGGTTAAGGTAGATTGTTACGTAAAAACTCAAATTTTGGAACTGGAATTGTTTCGGATTAATATCGATGGAATTAAAAAAACGACGAATTTTTTCCGATTTCACCTACTGGAATTAAATGGAATCAAATACCATATACTGGAACAATACATAGATTTCGATTTGATTCAGTAGATTATATGTCCGAAGTCCTCGAAGAGGCTGATGACATAAATGAAAAATTTATTAAGTTCTCAGACATACTATACGATTCATTCAACGAGCTTTGTCCTGTGACTACCATAAACACGACTCATAAAAGGCAAAATAAACCGTAGTTAGATAAACCTCTCCTAAAAGCTATACGGCAAAAACATTTAATCTATAAGCACGTCAAGAAAGGCACAATGCCCCAAGAAATTTACACCAATTACAGACACAAACTAAATACCCCAATCAAAACTCTAAAATCCGAGTACTACAGCAATAAATTTGAGGAATACAAAGGTGATTCTAAGAAACAATGAAACTTTACATAGAAAGAAAGAAGAAAGTTGTTTTCCCACAAATATAACAATAAATAACACACTTATGATGAACCATTAGATATAGCCAAACATCTAAATAAATATTTTGCTGCCGGAGGAAAAATACAGCTGATCTTATAGCGCCCTCGACACGCAGCTACGAAGAATATGTTCATAATCGCCCGGCTCGTATTTTCTCCTCTCCTATCTCTCCCAGAGAGGTCAAAACGACTATTTCCACCCTTAAAAACAAATCATGTCACGTCGATTCTATTCCAAACGCTGTCTTTAAAAACGGCTCAGGTACTTTATATCTCCCTCTATCAATATTATTCAACTCGTCTCTCCGTCATGGTATTTTCCCTGACGTACTTGAAAAGCCAAGAATTTGTCCAATATTCAAATCAGGAGACAACTCACTACCTTCGAATTATCGACCTATATCCATCTTACCTACATTAGAAAAAAATATTTGAAAAACTTGTATACACGCAGCTCTCAAATATTTCGAGAAAAATAACCTCATATCAAAGTATCAATTTGGTTTTAAGGAGTGCCATAAAACCAGCGACGCGATTTCAGCCGTATTAGACGTGCTATATAAAAACCTTAATAATAAAAGTCTTCTGTTCTCTTGTTTATGGACCTATCAAAAGCCTTTGATACAATCTTCTACAACATACTTATTTATAAATTATCTCAATATGGTGTAAATAACGTTGTTCCAAATTGGTTTAAATCATACCTATACAACAGAAGTCAATACATCAAATATAATAACATCACCACCATCGAACTAAAAAGCACAAGGAAACATTTTGGGCCCACTACTATTTCTGATCTACAAAAATGACTTTCACAACTTATAATGAGAAAGGCTTCCAATATGCGGATGACATCTGCCTGATATATTGAGACAGCTATCTCGGATCCTTTAATGAAATAGTAAATAGAGACCTCGCAAGAGTATGCGACTGGCTGAAAGCCAATAAATTATCCTAAAATAAAAACAAAACAAACGTCCTGCTAATCACAAAAAAGAAATTGATACCAGACTTCAATATTATTGTTGACTTGCACTTGATATCGCGCGTCACTGAATGGAAATTATTAGGAGTTGTGCTTGATAATAAACTATCCTTTCGTCAACATATTAAAAATATAGATTACAAACTATCGAAATTCTCGTTCATACTAACAAAATTACATTTTCTTCCCAGAAATACACTTAAAACGCTATCCTTCTCTCTAGTTTACGCACCTTGCATACAATATTACCGCATATGTGAGTGCATGCGATTACATCATCAACCCTTTAATCATAAACCAGAAGAGAATTATTAGACAAATAAACAAGTGATTATTATGCTCATATATCAGGAATCTTCAAGCAACTGCGTATATTAAAATTTAGACATATTTGAAGTACGGGTATACTCCTGAATGTTCAGTTACAAAACAATCTGCTCCGACTATATTAATCGAGAATATAGTGAACAATCAGATACGGTTACCCTATTTAACGGTGGAATTATGGAACAATCTACCGAATGGATTAAAAACAAACACTGTTCTCTCATCTTTTATAAAGCATTTAAAATTGAACAAAATCCAAAGTTAATGAAGGCACTCTAAAGAAAGGAGTGCTCATTATCTTCTAAAAATCTCCCCACTTTTCACCACATCTCACATTTCATTATTCTTTGTACTAAGCGTCTAATGAAAGTATACGTCCTTGTCCGTAAGTTCGTTTTAGTATTTAAGTCTATTATAAAAGTCGATAAAAATCTTGTAATCATATCTATTATATATTCTAATTATCTGATTAGTAGATTTGTGCCTGTAAAGCGTGCACGCTCGCTGAAAGCAGTTTACAACCATATATGTACAGCATCTGTATTTAATAATGAAATTATACTCATCTATGAAAACTGTATATATTTTTAAAAATAAATTAAATTAAATTACAAGACATGATTCCTTCTGCTTGTATATTAGGGAACGGATTAAAGATAAGTTGTGAAAACCGATTACAAGTTTGAAATAGTGTAAAATTCATTCGCGTTTTCCTGAAAATTTTTAAATTTTATTATATCTCTGAATTATTCTTAAAATTTTTCTGACGATAGAGAAGGTAGTTGAGGTTCTTTTTATTGTTTTCTTTTTAATGGATTAATTCCCACCCAATTCTATTAACATTTTCATTCACGGTTCGCGAGTGAGGATGCACATAGTAAGAAATCCAAATTTGAAAAAGAGTTGCTCTTATTCACATTCGCGGTAAGGGCGCCAAATGAAAATGGCTAATATTTCCTAACCTAACTGAATTTAACCTAACCTAGCAATAGCGTAGCCGTGGATGACAGTGAGAATGTCATGAAATGGTAATAGATTAATTTGAGAGTTGCCTCATTTCAGATTCTCGCTCGCGGATTTCTCACTCTCGGACACGAAATAAAATTGGAATCACATTAAATGAGATGATTCCTTTAATCGCATCAAAAACAACATAAAAACGAAAGACTTTTACGTATGAAATACGACATATTTTATCCTAGGTCAGGCAGTGTAAGTCTTTACAATACAACTTGGTATTTTGAAATCATAACGGAGCTTGTATGAAGATAAAATTAGCTTGCGACCAGGAATCCATTTTGTTGACGTTTGTGTAAAACGAGTAAAAAGATGGAAAAGAGATGAAAACTCTTTAATGGAACCGAGTAGTAGAACAAAGTCGCTCTGCACAATGTCGACATACGCCCAGTTAACTTAAGCTAGGTTAGGTTAGACTACATTATGTCCGGTTAGGTTAGTCTGTTTAAGTTAGGTTAGTAATTTTCATTGAAAATCGGAAATATATATGTCGTTTAGTTTGAAATCTGAAATCCAAATACTTGTGTAGTGAATACTCTTATTTTAGTTTCAAGATAAATGTTAATTTTACCGTCTTGAATTTCGGAATAGCTATAAATTCATTTTAAATTAGTTACCCATCATAATTCAATTGTGAACCACATTAATACTAATTTTATGTATACTATATTATTTTATTGTATGTAAACATAATTAATTATATATCACAATTGTCAGTTAATTATTTATATTCAAATATTTATTTTAATCTAATACCATGTCCATTTTACAAATAAACAATAGAAAACCAAAGGTTATATTTTCCACCTTTGGTACTGTCGCAGTTCGCCTAACGGACTCAATACGGCTAGTGAGATAATCACTGGTTGGCACTTAACTAGCGGCAGTGCTTATGGCTACATCATCCAGGTTAACCTATACCGGATAGATGCGCTACGGTCCCAAGCCGTAGCTTGCCTAGGCCAACGACGACGACGACGTAAACCAACAATTGGTGACCCCGGAGCTGGATTACCCCTTCTACCCGAACGACTAGGACTAGACTGTAATGTCGTTCGTGCCCATCACCCCCTTCACCCGAGCGACTAGGACCAGACTGTAACGTCGTTCGTGCCCACCACCCCCTTCACCCGAGCGACTAGGACCAGACTGTAATGTCGCTCGTGCCCTCTGCCCCTCACCCCTGCCCGTGCGCTCTGTGCCTGCGCTCGTCTCAACCTCCACTCCTTCGTTGGGAACTTGTCGTCTTGCTTGTACGTCAGCAAGCATAGGAGAAGATGCCTGACGACGCTGGTGCCATCTCCCACTTGAGCGTAAAGCTCCCCGTCTTCTGGCCGGGTGATCCATTTATTTGGTTCCACCAAGTGGAATCACAATTCAACTTGGGAAGGATCACCGCTAGCAGGACGAAATACGATCATGTTTTGTCCTCTCTACCAGCGAGCATCATCTCTGAAGTCCGTGACGTCATCGTATCTACTTCCACGAGTGAGGACCCATACAACGATCTGAAGTCTGCCATCCTGTGCCGCACCACTGTCTCCGAGCGTGAGAAACTACATCAGTTAATCTCAAAAGAAGAACTTGGAGACCGTAAGCCCACTCAAATGCTGAGGGCTATGCAGTGCGCTCTAGGCGAACGCGCACAAACCTTCGATAAGGACATCTTTAGACAGTTGTTCTTGCAGAAACTTCCTCCATCAGCTCAGCGTGTCTTGGCCACTATGGATCCTGCTACTCCAGTTGATAAACTAGCAGAAACTGCCGACAAAGTAGTGGAGATTGACACAGCTCCGGTCAACAACGTGAACACACAATCGGTACTGGAGTTGAAAGTGAAAGAGTTAAGTCAACAACTCAACCACGTTTGTTCTCTGCTACAAAATCAACGGCAAAGAAGCCATTCTCGGTCAAGATTTACGAAGAGGCATCGTTCGAGTTCCGGGAAGATCTGCTTCTACCACTCGAAATTTGGAAAGAAGGCTAGGAAGTGCATCTCCCCTTGCAATTTTTCGTCGGAAAACCCCAGCAGCGAGTCCTAATGGCGTCTAGTACTCGCACTGCCAACCTGTTATTCATAAAGGACAGGAACTCTGGTGTCAATTTCTTGGTTGATACCGGAGCGTCAGTCAGTGTATTCCCTCAAAAATCTGGTCATACGCACTCGGAATCTCCGCCTCTATACGCTGCTAACGGTTCACGCATACCCACGTACGGTACTCAGTCGCGTGAACTAAACTTGGGCCTTCACCGATCCTTCAAGTGGATTTTCATCTGTGCTCAAGTGCAGCATCCCATAATCGGCGCTGACTTCCTCCAGCATTTCAAACTCCTGGTGGATCTTGACAAGCGACGCTTATGCGACCAGGCCACACTGCTTTCTGTTCTTGCCAAACAGGTTGCCCTTCCGGACGCCTCGAACTCTGCACTTTCCCTCGTTCCCCCTAATTCCATGTACCAGTGCCTTTTCCAACGATATCCAGGAATTCTTCAACCTATGCAGATGGGTGATACCATTAAGCACACCATTACCCATCACATTACAACAAAAGGTCCCCCTGTGTTTGCAAAACCCAGACGTCTTGCCCCGGACAAACTGAAAGCTGCCAAATCGGAATTCCAGCTTATGATGGATCTTGGGATAATAAGACCTTCCAAAAGCAGTTGGTCCTCTCCCCTACACCTGGTCCAGAAGAAGTCAGGAGACTGGAGACCATGTGGCGATTACCGGTTTTTAAATTCGACAACCATCCCGGACCGATATCCGGTACCAAATGTCCAAGACTTTACTTCTCTTCTCCACGGCAAATCTATCTTCAGTAAAATAGATCTCGTTAAGGCTTTCCACCACATTCCCGTAGAGCCTTCGGATATTCCCAAGACTGCAGTTTGTACACCATTTGGGTTATTCGAATTTGTGAAGATGCCGTTCGGGCTACGGAATGCTGCGCAAACCTTTCAGAGGTTTATAGATGAGGTCACCAGAGGCTTAGACTTTGTTTATGCCTACATCGATGATTTGCTTGTGGCCAGCTCAACGGAAGAGGAACATAAGGAACATCTTTCACTCCTCTTTCAACGCTTAGAACAATACGGTGTTACTATTAATGCATCTAAGTGTGTGTTTGCACAGCCAACCTTGGAATTTCTTGGTCAACGATTTTCGCAGCACGGAATTACCCCCCTTCAGGACAAGTGTGAAGTGATAAAAATTACCCTATGCCAAATAATCAGCGTGAGTTACGGCGGTTTCTAGGTTTGGTAAAATTATTACCACAAGTTCATTAAAACTGTGCCAGTGTTCTTGCTCCTCTACACGCTATGATCACACACAAACGCAAGGTAACGAAATTGGTATGGTGTAGCGATAGTTTACAGGCGTTCGACAATGCCAAAAATGCTATCAATAGTGCATTGTCTCTGTCATTTCCTATCAGTAATGCCCCCTAACTCTGACGGTCGATGCATCAGATGTTGCGATCGGTGGAGTGTTGGAACAAACCATTAACGGTCAACAAGCACCCATCGCGTTTTACTCGAAAAAGCTGCAGCCAGCCCAAACGCGTTATAGTGCTTTCGGACGTGAACTTCTTGCTATTTACTTAAACGTGAAGCATTTTCAACATTTCCTTGAAGGCCGAGAGTTTTGTGTTTTTTACCGACCACAAACCTTTGGTCACTGTCTTCAATAAAAACAGCTGTAACCACTCTCCCAGAGTCATCAGGCAACTCGATTATATCTCGCAATTTACCACAGATATCCGCCACATCAAAGGTGTCTTGAACACTCCAGCGGATGCACTTTCAAGAATAGAGATTACTTCTGTTACCTTCAGCTCTACACTGTGGAATGCTATTGCACAGGATCAGATAAGGATACGGAACTACAAGACCTGCTCAGAGAAGACTCCACTCACTCACTTTCCCTCAAGAAAATGAGTATGCCAGGATTGTCTGTGCCCCTCTATTGCGACGTATCAACAGCTGCTATTCGCCCTTATGTCCCTCCATGTCACAGACAAGCAGTCTTCACGGATCTTCATAAGCCCTCCCATCCTGGTATCCGTGCTTCGCAACACCTGGTTACCTCTCGCTTTGTTTGGCCCTCGATGCGGAAGGATGTCAAGCATTGGACCAAAACGTGCCTTGCCTGCCAGCGTGCCAAAGTCCAAAGGCACACCAGTCCCCCTTTGACGCATTTCCGCCCCCATCCCAGCGATTTGAGGTCATTCATGTAGACATTGTTGGGCCCTCTTCCAGTGATTCAAGGCCAACGTTATCTGCTCACCTGTCTCGACCGCTTTTCCAGATGGCCTGAAGCCATCCCACTTCTCCTGATATCCAAGCGGACACTGTTGCAAGAGCCTTTCTTCATGGATGGGTATCAAGATTTGGATTGCCGACAAAAGTCATCACTGACCAAGGTCGCCAATTTGAGTCTTCGCTTTGGAAGAAGTTTACCAGCTTGTTGGGTACAGTACATGCGCATACCTGTGCGTATCATCCGCAAGCTAACGGCCTCGTCGAACGCTTCCATCGCCAGCTGAAGTCATCCCTTATGTGTCACGAAGACTCCCATTGGATGGATAGCTTCCACTCGTGTTGCTTGGTATTCGCTCTGCATTTAAGAGTGATCTGAAGACTACAGCGGCTGAACTAGTCTATGGAACAACACTGCGGCTACCAGGTGGCTACTTCACTGCAGGGGATAAGTCATGTGATCCTACGGAATTCGCTCAACACTTTCCTCTCACATGCAGTCCCTTCAGCCTGTTTCCCCCTCGATTGACTAGCCAACAGAACATCTTTGTTTCCCCAGCCCTCCAATCTTGCACCCACGTTTTCGTTCGTGTACCTCTCCCAAAACGGCCTCTCCAATGTCCATATGACGGGCCCTATGAAGTTCTCCGACGTACGCGCAAATCATTCCTCATCCAGCGCGGTTCCAAGGTCGACAAGGTTTCTATCGATCGTCTTAAGCCTGCGTTTTTGGAATCAACCTTAAGCGAGGTACATGTAGCTACCAAAAAGGTCCAGCGGAAATCTGTGTCGTTCGGAACTCTTTGAACTTCCTCTCTGGTGGGGGAGTGTGTAGTGAATACTCTTATTTTAGTTTCAAGATAAATGTTAATTTTACCGTCTTGAATTTTGGAATAGCTATAAATTCATTTTAAATTAGTTACCCATCATAATTCAATTGTGAACCACATTAATACTAATTTTATGTATACTATATTATTTTATTGTATGTAAACATAATTAATTATATATCACAATTGTCAGTTAATTATTTATATTCAAATATTTATTTTAATCTAATACCATGTCCATTTTACAAATAAACAATAGAAACCAAAGGTTATATTTTCCACCTTTGGTACTGTCGCAGTTCGCCTAACGGACTCAATACGGCTAGTGAGATAATCACTGGTTGGCACTTAACTAGCAGCAGTGCTTATGGCTACATCATCCAGGTTAACCTATACCGGATAGATGCGCTACGGTCCCAAGCCGTAGCTTGCCTAGGCCAACGACGACGACGACGTAAACCAACACTTGCATAAGGTTGAACGTCGACATTATAAAATTTGATTTTGCTCATGTAACGTAGTGGAACGTATTCTTCTGATGGTAGTTCAGCTCGCCCAAAGTTTTACACTTAGCATCTGCATTCGACTTCACTGTTAATAAAAATTTACTAGTTAATGTAAATTAATGAATTTTCTATTTGTCTTGAGTCAAATACTGTGTGTGTTTGGAATTCGTTACTGATATATATGCATCAAAGTATTATTTCTCTAAACTTGAAAGCTCTCGATGGATGAGACAACTCCGTTACTGTTGAAAGCTATCGGCTGCAATTTCATTTGAGAAAGTTTAAAATTATTCGCCTTTAGTATTTGGGATTATATGAAGTACGTAGCTATTACTTTTTAACATTTTTTCCAACAATGTAACAAGGTGGTATAATTGTGTACTGACACGTTCATTTATGTATACTGTATGCGTTCTGCCAACATCTGTGATTGGCATTGCGTAATTGAACCTATAAATCTTTTTACAATTAAAGTGCAGTGGCATCAGTAACATTGTTTTAAGGTGGGAAAGCCTCTGTAATTAACTAATCCAAATTTGGGTACTTTTACTTTTACAAGAACTGAGTTAAATTAAGTCAAATGGTAGTTAATTCAACTAAGACGATGAGGAATTTCGTACCCTATCTCATTAGTAATTCAGCATTCGCACTGATTGACCAGTAAACTGAACAGAATTTTTACGTAAGTGGTAAATTAGACGATAAAAAGTTTTTTATAAAAGACGTAAAATTTTAATAATGAAATGCATCGAAATGGTGCCCAGTTAAAAGCAGCTTCTGTTTAACATAATCGACTTACTTTTACCCATACCGAAATTACCCAAGTGACCTAATTTTAACTATTGTTCGATCGGAGTTTATTTGGCATAAAAGATAGGTAGAATCTATCTATCTATCTATCTGAACCCTTATTTATGATGTAATGTGTATAAAAAGTGAGTAGGGTTTGTGCATGGATGAGAGAAAAATTGGGAACTCCATGGAGAGAGGATTGTTGATCCATATTTCGGATGATACTCGCGACACACTTACTTAATACTGAAGGTTTTCATACGCGATTGGTACATAACTATTGTATGTTTACCTTCATTTGTAAATTCAAATTTATAATCACACACACACACACACACACACACACACACACACACACACAAAATCTACTCAAAACATAGAGAGAGAAGTTTCAAAGAGAGAGAAACCAGCTATAGTTGGTCGCTTTCCTGATAAACATTTTTTGTTCCCGTGAGGAGAGAAGATTGATAATTCATACTTGAGATGAAGATACGCTCTCGCATAATTCATTCGAAGAATTAATTGAGAGACCATTTAAATAGATGTTGTTGTTGTATGGGTTAAAAGTGGATTTTTGGAAGGAGATACGTCATTCCGCAGTGGAAGGAGATACGTAATTCCCCAGTAAAAGGAGATATTTTCAGAAGTTATAAATGGAATGAGAATTGATTGGGGAAATGGAACCACACACTAATTATTTTGAGAGCGTGAATTTTAAAAAATTCACTTAGTGGGTAACAAATAAGATAAACGAAGACAGGGCGACGTCGTAGCCAATGTCGTAACACCGCTTCCCGTCGATCAACGAAGAAGCGATATCGGGTCTGGGTAGTAAATTCGATGGGAGGCAGTCCTCCGCGTCCAGGTTATGTAGCCACCCGTGGTTCTGATCCCACGTAAAGACTTAGATCCCTCTCCATCACATAAGCTTAGATGTTGTGAAGGAGGATAAAAACCCAAACCCCATCAAACAAACAGATAAACGAAGACAATCCAGTTTGCGAATAGTATCATCATGAGTCGATCGAAGGTGGAGGCAAACTATTTATAACCTATTAGGTTTTACGTCAACATCGTAAACTTTTCCTAAATAGTAAAATATATTAAATGTTTCATTTGCCATTTTCTGAAAGTTTTTGTAATGCATGACTATTGTACAGGGTGGCCCATAAGTCCCAATCGGTTATAATTAAAGCGAAAATACAAAAATCAAACAAAGTAAAAAGTTTATAATAAGTTTAGAAATGGCTATTTATTATTCAAAATGGAAAATCTAACCATCTCGACAAATATTCTTTCCTTAGTAATCGATCACGTCAGTGTGAGCTCCGCTAGATGGATTTTCGCTTTAATTATAACCGATTGGGACTTATGGGCTACCCTGTACAAATTATTTTAGAAATCAGTTGGACTTTTTTATTTTTTATTTTTTTTATTTTTGTGTCTGCGCTCGCAGGCAGTTGGGCATAAGTGAGATCGTTTGCGTGTAATAATTCACAGATGAAGTGGGGTAATTTTTTTGTGAGGTAACACTATTGGTATTTCGAAATATTAAAAGATTTGTTAAAAAAGAAATCTAGAAACATTTTTAGTGTCGGAAAATAAATATGTTCATCTTGATTAAGTTAGGTTACGCTTGGTTTGGTTTGGCTAGATTAGCGAGTACCTTACTCTTCAATAACTTAACAGAAACCACCCTTCGAACTCGCACTTGCGTTCCGTAACACTTCTCGGTTTGATACACTCGGGTTAGATTAGATTAGATTAGATTAAGTTTGGTTAATTATTATTTTTTTTTTACATATATGGATTAAAAAAAAGTCTATACCTCGTTTATGCACACACACACACACACACACACACACACGTGTGTGTGTGTGACACCCGCTCAAACTCAGTCGGTTTTCTTTTGTATACGCGTGACATTGGAGTAACTCCATTAACTCTGGAAACCATCTCGGACCCCCTTAAAATATCTGTTAAAGATCATTGAAGTCTCATCGATGTTTACTCGTACTCCCTTTTATTATCTTTCCTTTATAAAATATGTGGAAACTTTCAGTGGAAAATGACTTTTTTTTTTAAGTAGAAAAGAAATGCAATAAACTTCGAAGGAAAATGAAGTAGGATTTTAATTCGATTTAAAAAAAAATTGGCAAAAGTTCCAAGTTAAAGAATGTAATGTCACACTTACGTGTAAAACATTAAGTAGACTATATAGAACGAATTAAGAAAAACATCTTCAACCAAACGACGCGCATTCCTTTGTTTTTTGTGCGCGTGTGCAAGCATTGTTCGGAGTGTATACCTTCCTCTTGCATTAGAAATGAAGTTTGCAAACACGGAGATGAAGCGAGATTCAAAAGAAAAAAAAACCCTGCAGATTCTCTTTTCCCATTTCGAAAAAGTAGTAATTGTAATTTTAAGAGTTTCTTTTGATCTCTTCCTGCAATAGTTCATCTAGTTAACTCGCACAAATTTTTATTTATGCGTTTCACAAATATGAAGTCAGAGAAGGGTTTCTGGTTGGGATATTTGTTTAAAACCTCATTCTTTCTCCCTGTGTTACCTTTGGCCCCACCAAACTTTCTTTATTATGATTAGTCGTGCCATAATTTGTTTTATAGCGTCTTTTTAACCTCGCATTACCTTCCATCTTTATTTTTGTAGGAAATATTACCTCGCTTCGTATTTGAATTGTTAATAATATATCTCATCACTTTTTTTTATTTTTAATTCTAACTCTTTAAATTCTGAAAGTGAAACTATATCCATCTTACAGTAACTTTGTTTGTGTGGTTGTTTTTGCTTCATTAACTTTCTGACCAATTATTATTATCCCTATCGTGCTGTGCCGATAAAATAATGAAGAAGGGGCTTTTATTTTAAAGTTTATGCTCGCTGCGGGGCCTTTTTTATCTTCTTTCTCTCAACTTAATAATGGAAAAATTAATTAGCCTAATGTAATTTTGTGTAACTTTGCTCGCTGTTAACCCAAGATAAAAGTTGGTGGAACCAAATATTATTATATCATTTATGTATTGCTTCCAAACTTCTGCTTCAATATATATATATATATATATATATACATACAATATATAATATTCCAAATGTTCAATCCCAATCCGCATTTCCAGATCGTACGCAATTGAGACGTCGCCTAAAACTAGAAATCGCAGTTGTCTGGTTCAGATGCACAAATTGAGTCATTGTCATGAAGTACTTTTTACGGAGTCTTCTTAAACTTCGTTTTTTCGTCGTTCATTCAAAGGCATCGAGTTGGAACGATCTTTCCTATTATTAACATCGAAAGAGGCCCTTCTCCGCCTTTGAACGCAATAAAAGATGCCAAACTCTCGAAGGGGCAGGTGGGAAAGACAGACAGGTAGACCTAACGAGGTAAACACCAGAATTGGGGAGAGTCTTTATGGGCTCTCCTCTCTCCCACACTTATTGATCCACTCTCCCACCGAGAGAGAGAGAGAGAGAGAGAGAGAGAGAGAGAGAGAGAGAGAGAGAGAGAGAGAGAGAGGAGGAGGAAAATTGGAAAATGAAAACGAACGAAAAGAATTTAAACAAATAGAAAAGTGTATTTTCTATTTTATTCAGAAAAATGGTATTTAGACGATATTCAAATATTCACGAAAACTAAAGACAGTTCACGTATAGATGGTTATGAACAGAGGTATTTTTACTCCCAGTGAGGTTAATAAAAGTAGGTTTTATCACTAGCGATAAGCTTCGTACGGAAGTCTCGTTAGTGGACTCTCTATATACCTGAAAATGATACTGCGAGGTGCTTGTACCCTAAATAGGTGTATGGGTGGAATGACTCATGCCTCGCGAAGTTTCATTCTTTTACGCACACCCATATATCGGTGAACGAGTCAGTCAGAGTCAGCGATGAAAGATAAGCTTTGAAAACTTTTTTTTTTTTTTTTTTTTTTTTTTTTTTTTTTCACCGTATAAAAGACTGGTGCGTAGATTAAGTTGAGGTTCCCGAAATTATTTTCTTTTGTACCACTTAACAGCAACACAAAAGCTTATCGTACCACCACCATCAAATTTTTTTAGGGTAGATTTAAACTATAAATTTTACTTCACCAAGCTACAAACCCTAAATTTATCTGCTTTTTCACTTTATAATTCACTGTGGTTTCATTTTTGATCTATTAACGTACCACTAAAGGACCTTTTCCAGTTTGTGTACCGTTTTTCATATAATTTATTTTTGAGAATATTTCTGTTAAAACTAACGAAAATATGGATCTTTTCCGTTTGACTGCCGCCATTGAAACATAAGAGGTGAGTGCCCCCAGCCTTCTTTACTTAGCCTTATAAGGCTAACTAACGAAAATATCACGACCTAACCTAACCAATCGTTAGGTCAACTGTACGACCTTGACGATTGGTTAGGTTAGGTCGTGATATTTTTGTTAGTTAGCCTTATAAAGCTAACTAAAGAAGGCTGGAGGCCCTGATCTTCAGGTGATCCCCTTATTTTTCTGAGTACACGATTAAAACTTAAAAATTAAGCATGGATCTTGAAAGTAATTAAAATTGTTTATAAGAAACAAAATTTGAAGGGGAAATTAAGAAAAGCTTTTTTATAAAGTAACTTATTTTGTATCATCAAGACATTTCAGTTAAAATACAAAATACAAAAAGTTTAATTGTTTCAATGGCGGCAGTCAAACGGAAAAGATCCGAAAATATCACGACTTAACTAACAAATTATCAAGGGCGTACAGTTGATCTATTATTAATTATAACATTGTTTGTTTCTGGAATAGTATTTACTATTTACTAATAGATCAACTGTACGCTCTTGATAATTGGTTAGGTTAAGTCGTGATATTTTCGTTAGTTTTAACAAAAATATTCTCAAAAATAAATTATATGAAAAACGGTACACAAACTGGAAAAGGTCCCCACTAAATACTACCTCGCCGACCACAGTTTGGGAACCGCTATATTAGATCATTATTATACGAGTAAAAAGGAAAACGAACCGTCAAAAAATATCTTTGACTCTGACTCGGCAGAAAACGGGTCCGAGATGATGAAATATGAGAAAATAAATGATTTCAAATATTTTTTATAATATAGGAACACACACACACAACACACACACACATACACACACACCTGGGTGTCAAACCCTTTTAAAGTATGAATGAAGTTAGATACAATGATGCAGTTTGTTGCGTGCGAAAGAACATCTCTCAATGTTTTTTTGTGACATGACTGTTGCCGATATTGGCGACCTGAAGAACAGGATTACTGAAGTCAACGGGACCGTCATTGCACAAATGCTAAATCGAACCTCGATGGAGATCGAATATCGCCTCAACGTGCAACAAAGGGCGCATACAAAGTGTCTTGACCTTGACAATAAAACTTCGTGAGATTTTCTTTCACGTGCAGCAAGCTGCATTGTATCTCATTTCATTCCTTTTTATTACGGTTTGAATTTGTGAAGATAATTTATATTTATCCTTGTACATTAAAACCGTAACCTAATAGAAAGTACATTTATAGAACCATATCATAATGTTCAAAATGTTCTCCATTCATTTCAAAGCACGTTAATGCAATTAATTAATTAAGTAATGTAATTCTCATCACTAATATATACAGGGTGGGCCGAAAGTCTGGATCCATAGGAAAATATTTATTTTAATACATAAATTACAACAAATGGTAAATACTTAAAATGAATATCAACTTTAACTCGTAAATGCGTATCCGTGATACTGTACAGTGGTTCGTACTCCAGTATAAACAACAACTTATAACAAATGCTCAAATTGGCGGCCTCTGACATCGAGACACTTAGGGATGGAATTTATGATTTTTAATAATTCTTCGAATTGACGTTCTCGAGATGCGTGTTTCATTTGATAATCTTCTTGTTGACTTTACTGGACTATTCGTTAAAGTTTCACATACCATTGCAGAGGTATTTTCATCAGTTGCAGTTTTTGGACGACCAGAACGCCGTCGATCATGTACACTTCCTGTTTCTTTGAAACGTTTAAACAACTTGCCAACAGTCGCATGTGTTACTGGATGCTTATCAGGATGATTTCTATTGAATTCGGTAGCAACTTCTCTGTGTGTAGCGCCCTGTCTTGCGTACATGAGCACAAGTTCTACCCGGTCTTCTGTTGTTAGATTCGAAGCCATTTCTGGGCTGAAATAAAAAAAGTATTTGAGTATACTGGAGTACGAACTACTGTACAGTATCACGGATACGCATTTACGAGTTAAAGTTGATATTCATTTTAAGTATTTACCATTTGTTGTAATTTATGTATTAAAATAAATATTTTCCTATGGATCCAGACTTTCGGCCCACCCTGTATATATATATATATTTTAGCGATAGAACCTGAGATCCTGTGATCGATTCGGATCGGTCTAGAATCCAGATATGCTTATTTCACACAAATCACAAATTATGCCCGAGATAGTGTCCCCCTTCCTGCTCAACGCAGGCCTCCAAATGTGGACGCCACTGATCAATACACCTGTTTACATATCATTGAGACACCTTCTCCCAGCCGAGCAGAATTCTTTCGTATAGTTCATCTGTGTCTCTTATATTGGTACCAATAAACCATCAGAATGATCGCTTGTATGGAAACGTCCATAAAAAACGAGATCTACCTTCAAAAAACTTGGTTAAAGAAACCGAAATTCTCTCCAAGCATTATGATAGGTGCTTGTGTGTCAAAATTAGGGGAAAAGCAGGATTGTATTTATCGAAAGAAAGACAAAAATTAACATGGACTATTATTGTTCAAATGTTTTACCACTCTAACTGATACTCGACGAAGTAGTGGTGAAAGATATACTTTCAAACAAGATGGAGCTCACAGAGCACGCCAAATTGTTACATTCCTTGAGAACAAAACACCGGATTTTATCAAACTCAGTATGTGGTTGGCTAGTAGCCCCGATCTTTCCCCATTAGATTATGGTGTTTGGGAAGCCCTGAAGTCCAAAGTTTACAGCCCTGGTACCAGTATAAGAGACATAGATGATCTACGCGAAAGAATTCTGCTCGGCTGGGAGAAGGTGTCTCAATGATATGTAAACAGGTGTATTGAGCAGGAAGGGGGACACATCGAGCAACTTCTCAATTAATATGAAGAACATGCTAACATGCTAAGGTAAGCATCTATAAAGTTTGGGAGCTCTAGTCCCCTTACTTTTTTTAATATGACAGTTTACCTCTAAGGGGTAACTTTTTTACCCACCCTGTATATATATGCAAATGTTTGGGCACCATAAGAAGTTCTTGGAAATATTTCAATTGCGATTCATCCAGAGATGTATGCGTATCAATATACTACCATATATTGTATTTATAAACATGAGGAATAACGGGAAATTAACATCATATACAAATGATTATTTTCCAAGATTGCAAAGGAAAAATTTAGGCAACTTCGCTCGTAGAATTTCCTTTTCCTGCGATTACTTCAAGTTTGTACGATCTTTTGGGTACGTTTCTTTTGTAGCCATTACCATTTTTCTGAAGAAAATGTTTCCAATTCTGAAACTACTTAAAATTCCTTGCATGAACCATCGCCTTAGATCTCCTTCAAGCCGCTCAATGACAGCGAGGTCCAAATACTGTGAAAGGTATTCCAAAACTTTGATTTACTTTTCCCACTTTCTATACTTCCAACCATTCTGCTATACTTTTGGATATATGCTTTGGATCATTATCCTTTGGCAGATCCAACCACGCCCTATCTTCAAGTTTCTAACGAACGCAAAAGTTTTCATTCAAAATCTGGTGACATTTTACTAAATTCATTGCTTCATCACTTTTAACCAAATTGCCCGTACCTGCAGATGATGCACAGACAAAGCATGATCAAGTAGCTACCGTGCTTCACCGTCGGGATGGGCTTTTTCATTTTAGTACAAACACACCCCTTTTGATTGTAGTCGCAAAATTCGTTTTTTGTCTCAGACTAGAGAATCTTCTTCTAGGGCACTTGATAAGCTTTCTTGAAACTTGCAGCTTTGTGATATGGACGGAGAAATGACTTCTTCCTCGTAGCTATTCCGTGTAGGACAACTGTGAAGTGTTCTCTGAACCGTTGATATGTACACTGAGGTACTTGTTGCTTCAACTAACGATTGGATGTTCTTGGCAGTAAGTTTGGAGGTTCTCGGCGACATCCCGGACAATCTTTTTCCAGCTCTAAGGAATACTTATGGTTTCGTTCCTAATCTTAATAAGAATGCAACATTGGTCAAGTTACGAGGGTCACTCAATATATTTTGCCCCACTTTTTTTTTTCTTTCCAAGTTTCCTTGGAAGTTCCAGAAATTTTGTACACAATTAGTTACCTACTTTTTTTACAAGTCTTTATTTTTCCACATGATCTCCATCCTTTTCTACAGCTTTCCTCCACCTCGAAAGAAGGGCCTTATTCCTTGCTGGTAAAAGTCCGCTGGGTTCAGCTGGAGTCGCCTCTTAACCTCAACAACCTCATCGTCACTCTGAAACTTTCTTCCACGAATAGCATCCTTCATTGGCCCAAACAAATGGAAGTCTGAAGGTGCCAGATCCGGGCTGTATGGAGGGTGGGGTAACACAGTCAAGTGCATTTTTGTGATGGCCTCTCTTGTTTGCAAACTGTTGTGTGGTCTTGCGTTATCGTGCAAAAGAAGGACGTCTTCGAGTTTTCTCTCCGGTCGAACTCGCTTTATACGTCTCTGGAGTCTCTGTAGGGTAGCAATATATGCCTCTGAGTTGATTGTTTGTCCTTTCTTCATAATATCGACCAGAATCACCCCTTTCATGTCCCAGAAGATAGTGGCCATAATGTTTCCTGCAGAGGGAGCCATTTTGAACTTTTTCTTGCGTGGGGAGTCTGCGTGATGCCACTCCATGGATTGGCGTTTTGTTTCAGGTTCAAAGTGGTGTACCCAAGTCTCATCCCCAGTCACAATTGGTGAAAGGAAGTCATCCCATTCTGTCTCGTATCGAACCAACGACTCAGAAGCAATTTCTTTTCTTTGGGCTTTGTGATCTTCAGTCAGTTGGCGAGGAACAAACCGTGAACACACTTTTGAATATCCCAGTTGCTGAATCATGGTATTCACACTTCCTTCACTAATTCGTAGCTCCAGTGATAGCTCCTTGTATGTGACGCGCCGATTTGATCGAATGATGCTGTTAGCACGTTGCACAGTGTGAGATGTCACAGCCGATGCCGAGCGACCGCTGCGTGGCTCATCATCGAGGCTGGCTCTCCCTCTCTTCGGTGATCTTACACATTTAGACCACCGTCCAACTGTGCTTCGATCAACAATAGCATCTCCGTAAACGTTTTGTAAACGTTTGTGAATATTTCCAACTGTTTCCTTCTCTGCGATTAAGAACTCGATAACAGCTCTCTGTTTACGACGCACATCACTGTCAGACGCCATTTTCGAAACTGCGTTAACCATCGATTTTATGCAAGGGCGTTTAAAAGCGGTTTTCTACAAGGAGGGGAGGTTCAAACTGGAAAAATCCGGTTATGTGAAGCGCAGAAAGTTCAAATTTACGGCCCAAAAGACATTTCAGCCCCATGGCCTATTATTTAGCTAAGAAAAAATTGTGGGGCAAAATATATTGAGTGCCCCTAGTACTTCTGTTTCCGTATGACGTTCCGTATCGTGGAGATAAGTAGGACGAGACACCTTGAAATTTTCTATTAGACTTCTCAAAAGAATCATCGACAATCTTCTGTTTCAGGGCTTCCGAAAGCTTTCTTGAAGAACCGTCGTTAATTTGACAGTACATTAAAAATCACTGTTTTCATGCTTAAAATGGAATTATAGGCAGAGAAAGGCTTCACTGTTTTTTACAAAATATTGCTGCGCCCATACACCCAGTCAGGGTACGAGCAACTCGCAGCATCGTTGTTATGTACGTAGATAGTAAACGTGCTAACGTGATTTCCGTACGTGGTTCATGACCAGTGGAAAAAGCAATATACTGTATACAAACTGAAATGTTCCAAAGCATGGGTAAATTGAACATGGGTTTTAGTTTCCTAAGATTTTTATATCATAAATCGAAGTGAAGGCTTGGCATGTAAATGCTGAGCTGGCGCAATCATGCTTTCAAAAAGCAGTTTCATCGAACTTTCGTGATCACCCGTGCATCCGTTGGAACCTTATTGCAGTCGTTAATTTTACCGGCCAGATTGCTTGATCAGTGATTAGTCCAATAAACTGAATTGTTTGATTCGGATTTCAACAATGGTAAACTGTGAACAGGAGAGTTAGTTTACTATAAATCCTTCAAGTCGAAGTAGCTATATTTTTTCTTTTAATATTAATGTTCCAATTAACAAAGGATTCGTAACACTGACCGTATAGTTTCTCTTTTTCATATAGTCTTTTGGGTATCACCCCACTCACCGTCATTCCCATTTCATTTCGCACCCAAGAGTGGGACAGCTGAGAATGAGTGTGTCAAATTAAGCATTTTCAAATCTCTCTATTCCTAATTCATGCCATTCTCATTCACGACTTTCCCTCTTTGGTCCGGGTTAGGTTGGGTTAAGCTAGTCTAGGCTAATGTTAGGTTAGGTTAAATTAATTTAAGCTAGGAAATATTAACCATTCCTATTTGACGCTTTTACCGCGAATAGGAGTGACTTTGTTTCTGAAATAAACCCTCTACCGTCACATGTTGCCTCTAGTTAACTTTACAAATACACGCATTTAGACTTAACCCTACAAAAAAGTTCGGCGTTAAAGGGTTAAGAAACTCTTTTTTCCCAAATGTGGATTTTTCACTTTGCGCATTTTCATTTGCGGAATTGGAATGGGAATGGGAATGATATTGAGTGGGAAGTAATTGCCTTTTGGTATATAGGGCCAACAAGGGAGCCAGTAAGTGCCTCGTTAGTGTCTATGCGATCTCCAATTTGGAACCTAATGTAATAGTGAACCGAATATTTTAAAATTTTCGTCTCGTACGGAACTGTACGGTACTGCTTACATTGTACCAAATGAAATCAGTATGAAAGTTTTCTCTGAAATGCTTGAGGCTTTTTTCGTGCTTTTCTTTTATTTACAAACAAATAGTATAGTATAGTAATGTAATGTAGTTATTAAATACTATTACGGATAATTTACCTGTATATCTATGTACTTAAAGAAATGGTATCTAAATACATTGACAGTAATTCAACTATTTATAGCTGTTTCCTTGATATAAGTAAGGCATATGATAGGGTGAACCACAATATTTTATTTGAAAAATTAGAAGACAGGAAGGTTCCCATGTACATATTAAACGTATTGAAATTTTGATACTCCCACCAATCTTTCACCGTTAGGTGGGGCTACTACCCGAGTGTTTTGGCTCCTCTTGCGGGATGAGACAAGGCTCCTTGCTCTCCCCTATGCTGTTTAATGTGTATATTGACGGATTAATTGCTTCACTTATTGAGGCAACAGTGGGATGTTGTATAGCTAACACAACGATAACTAACTTAGTTTATGCCGATGATATGGTGTTAATAAGTCCTTCTGTTAAAGGTCTGGATCGGCTACTAAAAGTCTGCGAAGTGTATTCGCAGAAACATGATATTGTTTTTAATGTTACAAAAACTAAGGCTATGCAGTTTCATCCTAAAAGCTGTAATCAGCCAGCTGATATAAGGTTTAAAATGAATGGTGAAGTAATTGAGGAAGTACAAGAGTTTAAGTATTTGGGTCAAACTATTACCAGCTCCTTGAGTGATGACTCGGATACAAGAAAACAATCTCGAAGCCTGTGTGCTAAAGCGAATAGGACCATAAGGAACTTTCGATTCTGTACAAGTGAAGCTAAAGACACTCTTTCGTACTTTCCGCAGTAATATATACGGACAGCAACTGTGGGTGAATTATAAAAAAAGTTCAGGTACAACCCTAAATTTCCTGTACAACAGGTCTTTTAGACTCTTGCATAAATTACCCCCGAGATGCTCAGCTTCGCAAATGTTTGCTACCCGTAATGTCCCGAGCTTCCCGAAGGTAACAAGACGTGTTCAATACAGTCTAAAGCAAAGAATTAAAAAATCAACCAACCCGATTATCCAAGCTATCCACGAGTTCTGCCATTTATCCTCGAAGCTATGGAATTCTTGGTACAAAAACGTCTGTCTGTAGCTCCACTTAACTTCGACATTACAGTATTATTTCTAATCGATTGTATATATTTCTATCCTTAGTATATGAACTGTCATTGTATTAATAATATTTGTCATATGGACTATACTCTACCAATAAACCTTTTCATTTTCACACACATATACAGGGCGTCCCAAAAAATGTATACACACTTTAACAGCTGATAGCTCAATTGATGTTTTTCTTTCCAAGTTAAACCCATTAGAATTAATAATGGCAGTCAGACTAAGCTTTGAACAAAGGAAATTCATTCTAAAATGCTACTGGAAGTGTGAAAACGCAGTTGAAGTGCAAAGACAGTTTAGGAGGGAGTTTCAAACAGATCCACCAACGCGACTTACCATCACTCGAATTAGAGATAAGTTTGAAGCCGATGGAACTGTTCAGAATGTCCACAAGAAGCGTTCCGGAAGACCACGGACATCGACAAGCCCCACAAAGCAAGAAAGAGTACTGGAAACGTATCACCAAAGTCCAAGAAAATCTGTGCGGCAAGCGAGTCGTGAGGTAGGAATTTCAGAATCGTCTGTCCAACGCATTTTGAAGCGCTGTCAATGGAAAAGTTACATTCCAAGATTAGTCCATGCTATTAATGAAGATGATGATGATCCGGACCGAAGAGTGGAGTATTGCGAGTGGTACTTGGCACGATGTGGATGTGGATTGGACGAAGGGGTTTCGTAGAATACCCTCCGCGTTCACCAGACCTCACACCACTAGACTTTTTTTTATGGGGATACTTAAAAGACAAAGTCTACGCTATAAAACCTGCAACAGTCGCTGAATTGAGAGCAGCCATTGAACGAGAATGCACACAAATACCAAACGAAATGTTTCGTGATGTTTGCGATTCCATTGCTTCGCGTTATCAGCAGTGCCTGGACCAGAACGGACGTCAGTTTGAAAACAGGCGTTGACAAAACAATTAAATAATGTCTGTAGATTCTATTACATTTTGAAAATGAAATGTATTTTAATAAACACTGCCTTTATAAGTATTTAAAGTGTGTATAAATTTTTTTGGGACGCCCTGTATATATATATATATATATTGAGGCTACTGTAGTGAACGAAAACAACTGAATATGTGCCTTGACTGAAATGAAGCCGTTTTAGTCAATAGTACGACAGTATAACTAAAAACGAAAAGTGAAGCAAAAACTTCAACTGAAGCGAGTCTAACAAAGAGAATAAACACAAAGACTAAAATGAATTAAGCAGACTTAAATTATATTTTCTTTGATGACTATAATAATAATAGTTTTATGCTTAGTCTTCCAATGAAAATTGAAAGAATTTAAAATATCATTTTGCTTTACGGTAACAAAAGGGGAAACGCATTGCTGGGGTTGTATGGGTGCACTAATGCTGAAGGAGGCGGGGATAATGGAGTAGTGGGTTGATAAGATTCCGTTTTCTTTTTTGATTGAAAAAGACAAGAAAAAAAAAGACGGGAAAAATAAATTATATATATATATATATATATAATAATATATATATATATATACCTCTTCTTTTCCATGCTACAGTCAAAGTGTGGAAAAGGCAGTGAACCTAGTAACAAAGGCATGTCAGGAAAGAATAGGATATGACAACCGTCAAAGTTTATCTTAAACTCATTAGAATCAAGGCAAAACTGCCCAAGTTTGAATGGAAGGACCAATGGAATGAGTAAGAAACATATGAAATAAAATTTCCTAATGGTATTGAAAATTTCTTCCCTTTTGATGTGGATAAGGAACAATGAAAAAGTGAATTGAATTTTAGCACATTTATTATGCCTCTAATTTTTTCTTCTGAATATATTGTTGTACTTAATTAATATTCCTAATACTGTACATTATTAAATAAAATATTATACGTTAATAAAGATTTATGTCATCAAAAAACCTGAATGTAGAGTAAGTCTCGTATAAATGGAATATTCTTCAATGTAGGTCAAAAAGTGAAAAATTGTGCCCGAGGTAGGAGGCTTTAAACAGCGAAAATAATTTATGAGAGGGTTCCTGTGTTCCATTCAAACCCCTCACAATATGTACCTTTTCAATATAAAATTTCGACTCGGCCTAATATATATATATATATATATATATATATATAATATATATATACAGGGTGGGCCGAAAGTCTGGATCCATAGGAAAATATTTATTTTAATACATAAATTACAACAAATGGTAAATACTTAAAATGAATATCAACTTTAACTCGTAAATGCGTATCCGTGATACTGTACAGTGGTTCGTACTCCAGTATAAACAACAAATTATAACAAATGCTCAAATTGGCGGCATCTGACATCGAGACACTTAGGGATGGAATTTATGATTTTTAATAATTCTTCGAATTGACGTTCTCGAGATGCGTGTTTCATTTGATAATCTTCTTGTTGACTTTACTGGACTATTCGTTAAAGTTTCACATACCATTGCAGAGGTATTTTCATCAGTTGCAGTTTTTGGACGACCAGAACGCCGTCGATCATGTACACTTCCTGTTTCTTTGAAACGTTTAAACAACTTGCCAACAGTCGCATGTGTTACTGGATGCTTATCAGGATGATTTCTATTGAATTCGGTAGCAACTTCTCTGTGTAGCGCCCTGTCTTGCGTACATGAGCACAAGTTCTACCCAATCTTCTGTTGTTAGATTCGAAGCCATTTCTGGGCTGAAATAAAAAAAGTATTTGAGTATTTATACTGGAGTACGAACTACTGTACAGTATCACGGATACGCATTTACGAGTTAAAGTTGATATTCATTTTAAGTATTTACCATTTGTTGTAATTTATGTATTAAAATAAATATTTTCCTATGGATCCAGACTTTCGGCCCACCCTGTATATATGTATATATATATATATATATATATATATATATATATATTTTGTGTGTGTGTGTGATGTTATACTCTGAAACTTTTAGCGGCCACAATTTTATTAATATTAATAAACCTTTATTAATATTAAAATATAAATACATTGGTTTTACAACTTGCAATGGCATAAATAATTGTGAAGATGGACTATTTATTTTATTTAACTTGGCCTTTAAGTTTTAGGCTTTACTGGGCTCTTATTAAAAATAAACAGCTAGTTATTATTAATTAATAATAAATAAGTAAATAAGTATTATTAGTAGTTAAAGTATGTATTAATCTTAAATTATCATTATTGATATGACAAATGCAAGGTCATTATTTAAGGTATTACACCAATACCATACAAAGAAACTAATATTATACACGAGAGATAAGAACTGAACAATTACAAGAAATGTGTCTTTAATAGTAGATTACGCATGAGAAATTAATAAACAATAGTAATGGACATTAATTCTAGATTTTTGTTAGTATGCCATTATTAATCGGGATTTCAACTTTGTTTTAAACTGGCAATATACGAATATTCACAAATGAATGTGAAGTTTTAATTTTTTATTAAAAAAAGATAAGGAAAAATAAAACTTCTGTGTGTGACGTCATACTGCGAATTTTAGCGCCCACCATTTTAAGAGAAAAAGTAAAAATTATATATATAAACTGTGTATATATATGACGTCATAACCAGCACCATCGTGATGAGAGTCCCCAACCTGCGCCCACTTGGTGTAATACAGCACACTGACCCATTACTACTACGAATAGACGTAGCAATAATAATAATAATAATTAATAATAAGAAAAACTACATGCCATTGAATGTTGCCGAGCGCTTCTGTGTGATCGTTACCACCGGGCGTGACTGCGCGCACAGACCATCCTAGTTGACCAACATCTTATTAAGACGTATGCATCGACAATTTAAAAATGAGTGAGGAGTAAATAGAAACACATCTGCCCACAATATTTACTAACATATCAAGACATTATTTTTTATTAGTAAACTCTCAAATAATGGCGGAAATAGTTACATTCTTATTGCTTTGTATAATACATCTAATTTTTTTAGAAATAATACCCCACAGTTGCATACAATATTTATTAATATGTTAAGACATTATTTTTATTAGTATAGTAAACTCATCAATAATGGTGGAAATAGTTACGTTGTTATTGCTTTGTATAATGCAACCAATACTTTTTAGAAGTAATACCCCGCATACAAATATTAAATGAGATCAGAACACATAATTATGATTTCAGTGAATGTTTATTCACTATATACAGTACATATGCACAAACAGACATAATTATTTAACGTAAAACTCATTCTTTTGAGTATATTAAAATAATTTATTTCTTAGATTAGTGGTAACTTGGTGTGTGTACTCGCTATATATATATACTGTGTAAATATATATATATATATATATATATATATATATATATATATATATATATAATGTGTGTGTGTGTGTGTAGAGGTCAGACAAAGAAATTCCTTTTCCTCGCCGTTCGCAGACATCTTGGAATCATCAGGAATCGAAAAACACACGTGGTTTGTCAAGGAGAAACAAAAGGACGCTTGTGTTTTTCCCACGCCACCTGAAGGCGTCCCTAAGGATGACCACTGCCGGCCCACGTTGGACCGATGCCCTTCTCCTGGTTCTCCTTGGAATTCGGGCAGCTTTCAAGACCGACCTACAGTGCAAATCGGCCGAATTGGTGTACGGTACTCCCTTGCGGATACCCAGCGAATTTTTCACTTCGTCAGGAGCACACCCTTCTGTGGATGAAAACACTTATGCCGACACCTTACGAACGACCATGCGCAACTTTCGTCCAGTTTCCCCTCGTCATCCCAATAATCGTCACACTTGTGTCTTTGCCCATTTGTCCTTCTGCACCCACGTCTTCGTCAGGAACGACACCACCCGCCCTCCTCTACAACACCCATACGACGGGCCTTTCCTTTGCTGCAGAGGGGTGACAAGACTTTCACCCTCGATCGCGCTGGACGCAAAGACGTAGTGTTGATCGATCGCCTGAAGACGGCGTACCTCGAGGACGACCTAATTTCCCCAACAGTTACCCCACAACCTACTACAGCAGCCCCAACTCTGCCCTATCCCCCAGTCCAGGAAGATGTTTCGCACCCTCCTGCCACAGCAATACCGTCAAATGCAAGGCCTGGCGTCCGAACTCGGAATGGCCGCGTCAGCTTTGCCCCGAAATGGTGATTCTCCTTATTATCTGAGAGGGGACTACTTGTAGACTGTAGAGGTCAGACAAAGAAATTCCTTTTCCTCTCGCCGTTCACAGACATATTGAAATCATCAGGAGTCGAGAAACACACGTGGTTTGTCAAGGAAAAGAGAAACAAAAGGACGCTTGTGTTTTTCCCAAAAAGGTCCGCGAAAAGTTAGCGTCTTACGAGCCTATAAAAGTCAGAGTTCACTGAAACTCGCTCTCACTCCGCTCTTTACTTCTCCCCGTGAATCTCTCTTCACATAGCGCCGCTTCGACCTCAGCCGGCCTCAGTTCTTCAAGTCACACTTCAACCATACAAGAAACGAAGCAACACTTGAGGCGACTCTACAATTCCATCCTGCAAGAAACAACATCACTGCTGTAGGCGCTTTCCGTTGGCTCCTTTTCAATAAGTCTCCACCGGATGTCAACACTCACCCTCTCGCCGGCAAGACCAGTCTGACTACAGAAGCACCCTTCGAGGCTCAGGCCCTCTACAGTCTCGCCAAGGTCATCTTCGGCGAAACGCAATACGGTCAAACCTTCACCTAGGCCTACAGTCTCCAAGGTCATCTTCGGCGAAATGCAATACGGTCAACCTTCACGTAGGTCTTCAGTCTCCACAGTTACTCATCATCTTGGTAAGCCTCTGCGGCTCTTACTCGACCTACAGTGTTTTTGTTACGTCGTGCTTCCAGAAGCTCTGCCTAATCACGTAGGCCCTAAAAGTGTTTCCATTACCGTGCAAACTAACTCTCTCGTTAAGACCGCAGTAGGCCTATTCAAGTGTTGTACCAATACCGTAGTGTTGTATGACCCTGTTATTTTGTTCTTTCATATACTCGTTTATTTTGTATCCGATTGTTTATGTGCTCCTTTAATGCATTACATTTTTTCGACTTAATCCATTTACCATGCCGTACGTACTTTCATATTTCTGTTATCGATAGGCTTCATTATTTATTCTATGTTCACTCTGCATATCTCATTAACCTATCTGAATTAGCGTATTACTTGACAATTAGACTGTATAGCCATTCGTTATTGCTAAGAACCAGTCATCTTTAGCACAGTATAAATGCCGTTATATAATTGTTAATCATTATAAATACCTTTATTGAACTGTTATTCGCTGTGAACAAATAATTGATTTATTTTCCTAATTAAACACAAAACAACAAAGTAATTTCCCTCTCCTTATTAAATATTTTGTTTGTTTGGGCAGTAGGCCCAAATTGGTGACCCCTAATTTCATATCATTTTATTCAGTAATTATAGCAAGTCTACTTTCTTAGCCACATCAAATCGGTGATCCTTAGGCCACTATAAATTGGTGACCCCGGAGTGACTATTAATATATATATATATATATATATATATATATAATATATATATATACAGGGTGTTTGAAAACTTTCTGTACAAATTGTAATCGGGGATAGGCAACACCAAGACAAACCCTTTTCGTCTATAAGTGTATGTCCGCTGACGTCACCATTCGGCGCGAGAGGGCGCCGCTGCAATTGGCTAAAAGGTGAAGTGGGCTAGACTCGCGCTTGCCGCGGGATTCTTAAATCGGACGTAGTACGCGTAACATGGAGCGCTTCACGACTGCTGAGATGGCTGACATGCATATGGTGTATGGGGCTGCCAATGGAAACGGAAGAGCTGCTGTGAGGTTGTACCGACAGCGCTTCCCAAACAGACGTGTGCCAAACCACCAAACGTTTGCGCATTTGCATCGGCGACTGCGAGAAACTGGAACATTCCATGCAAACATGCATGACACTGGTCGGGAGAGAAACGTGCGCACTCCTGACATGGAAGAAGAAATCCTACGGCGATTTGAGGACAATCCAAGCGCAAGCACGCGAGGTGTTGCACGTATCCTCGGTGTGAACCACGACCTGGTCTGGAGAGTGTTGCACGAGCAGCAGTTACATCCGTTTCATCGTCAGAGAGTCCAAGCATTACAACCTCGGGATTACCCTCTTCGTGTGGAATTCGCACGCTCGTTTCTGTAGCAGACAGCGGTGCAGCCTAATTTTCCGGCTTATGTGCTGTTCTCAGATGAGGCCTGTTTCACACGTGAGGGTGTGTTTAACATGCACAATTCTCACGTGTGGGCGCACGCAAATCCACATGCTACACGGGTGCATGCTCATCAAGAACGGTTCGCCGTCAATGTTTGGGCGGGTATCGTCCATGGCAAGTTGATTGGGCCGTATCTGCTGCCTGCCCGACTCGACGTCAGGAGTGCGCACGTTTCTCTCCCGACCAGTGTCATGCATGTTTGCATGGAATGTTCCAGTTTCTTGCAGTCGCCGATGCAAATGCGCAAACGTTTGGTGGTTTGGCACACGTCTGTTTGGGAAGCGCTGTCGGTACAACCTCACAGCAGCTCTTCCGTTTCCATTGGCAGCCCCATACACCATATGCATGTCAGCCATCTCAGCAGTCGTGAAGCGCTCCATGTTACGCGTACTACGTCCGATTTAAGAATGCCCGCGGCAAGCGCGAGTCTAGCCCACTTCACCTTTTAGCCAATTGCAGCGGCGCCCTCTCGCGCCGAATGGTGACGTCAGCGGACATACACTTATAGACGAAAAGGGTTTGTCTTGGTGTTGCCTATCCCCGATTACAATTTGTACAGAAAGTTTTCAAACACCCTGTATATCAAAAGACAAAATTATGATTTGAGTGAATGTTTATTTGCTATGTACATATTTTTATACACATATTTATTTCTTTATACAGAGCCTTAAGTCATATATATATATCAGTGGCGACTCCTGCACTCAAACTTCTCGGGCTGAGCCCGAGAGGCAAGGGGCAAGGAGAAGTATGAGAGATAAAATTGTGTATTTATAGATTTAAGTTTTAAAATTTTTTTTAAATACAAATTGTAAAAATGGTTTTTGGCTGGTAGTATGTTACTATTTTTCTGCCTAGCCTTTGTCAGGCAAGCAAATTTTGAGCGCATTTAGATACCCTTACTACCTATAAAAAACCTATATTGACACATTAAGTTTTCGTGTAATCTTTCAAGATCCTTTACTCGGGCGCAAGACATTACGCCCGAGAAAGTATAAGTAATATCGTATATTTAAAGTTCTTTTAATGAATAATTATTTGCTTGCATACGGTTACATAATAGTCCTTCTTCTAATTCTCATTAAATAAAATACGTTTTTCCTCCTTTTAATTTTTTTTATAAAGAAAAAACATTTCAACTCGGGCTTATATCCTTCGGCCTTGTAGAGGCACAATTTTTAATTCTGGCGATACATGGTAACTTTTTACATTTCGATAAGCGTGCCTTCAACTGCTAAATATCCAAATGTAATTGACTCCAAATCCTTAGTTAACGAATTGAAATATCTTTATCGTGACAGTGACTTTAGAAAATGCAAATCTACAAATTAAATTTTAGAAGTCTTTCACGAACTAGGATTATTGTCTGCGATGTCGGAAACCACAACGCTGATTCAGCTCCTTACCATACCTGTAACTTCTGTTTCAAATGAAAGAAGTTTCTCTGTTCTTGATCGAATTAGATCATATTTAAGAAACACAATGGCTCAAGAACGGCTCTCGTCCCTGGCTAGGATTTCGATTGAAAAATAAATACTTATTGATTTAGAAAGCAAAAAGGAATTACATGACCGAATATTAAAGGAATTTCCTTTAAAACCAAGACGCTTGGACTTTATGTTCAAGTAAATAAAATTCAAATAATTTTTTTTACCGAGGTATGTATTTATTTATTTTATTGATAATCTTAAGTTATTGTCATGCATTTAAATGTCGGCTCATATGTAGACTTGAAAATTTAAAAAGAGCCCGAGTAGTCTTGAAGAGCTGGAGTCGCCACTGATATATATATATATATATAATGAGTGAGAGAGAGAACGTGGAATCCATATAAAAATATATACAGGGTGTCCCATAAGTCCGGCATCATAGGAGAAATTTATATTTTTCTATTTCTACAAACCATAATTCATATGCTCGGGATGCCAATTTCCCGTCCACCATTCTGTTTAGTGACGAGGCTGTTTTTTATGGAAATGGTGAGGTAAATCGACAGAACACCCGCTACTGGTCTCAAAACAACCCTCACTGGTATACCTCTTCAAAGGAACAAGGTGCATCTTGGGTGATGGTATGGTGTGGCATTTGGAAGGATCGCATCATAGGCCCCCTCTTTTTCGATGAACATGTCACTGGAGGCACCTACCTACGTATGCTCAAGAAAGAAGCATTTCCCAGTGTCTTGAACGAAGAAGGAAATTTCCCAACATGGTTCCAGCAAGACGGCGCTCCTGCACATTACAGCACCCAAGTAAGGGAATACCTGTACCAACAATTCCCTGGTCATTGGATAGGACGTCGAGGGCCTGTGGAATGGCCAGCTAGAAGCGCGGATCTCATGCCACTAGATTTTTATCTCTGGGGCCACTTGAAAGCGCTGGTATACGCAGAGAAAATTAGGAGTGTTGAACATTTGTGGCAGCGCATTATTGGGGCATGTAACACCATTACTCCTGACATCATTCACCGTGTGCTTGCTGACTGGGTATCACGTCTGAATTTGTGTATTGAAAACAATGGTGGACATATTGAGCACGTTCTGTAAATAAAAGCTTTTGTTTTGCCTTTTTTTATTATTTTTCCTATGATGCCGGACTTATGGGACACCCTGTATATAGAAGAGTTAACCTTTGCTGGTTATTCTTATCTCTTTTTCTGCGCTGTACAGCACGTGCATATAGCCTTCTGCATGTCCTAATAAGGACTCACTGAAACTTAAAAAAAAATTATGGTGAAATACTTCTCAATTAATTTATAAACTAAAGCGCGCTGCCATCGAGACCTGGCCTGCGATCGACCTTTGAGTCTTTGAATAGAACGGTAAGTTGTGCATATCCGCCAACCACAGGAAGCAAAGGTTGAAATATCCCGTTGCGCACCCAGCCTTTATCAGTGCAGTGTGTGTATTGTTTACCAAGTGTTTTTTAATTTTTTTTATTTATAGAATAATCTTTGCTCTGTATTTGGGTGCAAATGGGTAAGAAATGGATAGCAGAATGTGCAGAGTAATATATGCATAAATTTTAGTTGGTATTTGAATAAATAATAAGCCCATAATCTTACATGTGGCTCCACGTAATACCGCATGCAGTAGTGAAATTTTTAAAATGGCTCTTGGGCTCTCGATTGACCCATGAGGTCAATGCCAGGCCCAAGAGATCGATAGCGGGCCTAGGTAAATATTCGGTATGATTAAAAGGAAAATAAGGGTCGATGGCAGGTCGGGTAGTTTAAAATAAAATAAGAGCTTCATTTACAGAGAGGTCGATGGCGGGACCTGATGTTCCGCCATCAACCTTTATCCATTGTTTTATTAAATATAAATAATTTTTTCAACATTATTAATGACATACTGACACCAATAAATAATTAATCCACGGCCTTCTAGCTATGGTTCGGTGTAAACTGATTTAGCAAATCTTTATTTTTAAAGAAGTTACACAGCCGACAACCTTAAGGGGTCGATGGCTGCCAGGTGAAATATTTAAAACGTAATATTCCCTCGCACCAGAGCTCATTGAGCTTCATTCACCCCCTGATTGCTGTCACACGCTGCGCGCGATCGGACGAGTTTGTGTGTGTTTTTCTAGTTGTACAGAAGCTGAATGAATTATGAAAAATATAATGAAAATATAATCAATACTGTACGACAAATAATATTTGTATAATTTCATATTAATATTTTAATTTCGTATAAATATTTTAAATGCTAAAAGTACATTGGTTTTGCTGTGGAATTGAGAATAAGTGGGTTGAGGAAGGAATTAGAAACAAAACGTAGCTTTATAATTTGTTAATTAGCTTTTACTAATCATAGGGAACATGCAAGACTAATTATCTATTCCGAAAGCATATTTGCATTTCACTTATGACGAACAACACAAAACATTTGAAATATACTGTATGATATATATATATGATGAATAAAACCACGAAGGAAAGGAAACAGAATGGTGCTCAAGCGCTTTCGTCGTCTAATGACATCCTGAGGAACACTGAAGTAAGTAAAGAGTTCGAGACTATATATAGGTCACAAAAAAAAATATATATATAATAAATATAGAAATAAAAATTGTGGGAGGAGCATACAAATTTCTAAGGAAAACTACCAATTTTAGCACTTTGCCCTTCTTGTCTAAATCCGTTCTGAACGAATTCAACACAAGATGAAATGGATTGTTTACTACAACCAATTTTAGAGATAATGCCTGAATGATATATAGGTCACAAAAAAAAGAAAAACAACAAAAAAAAAAATATATATAATATATATATATATATATATATATATATATGAAAATTATTTCACGAAAGTAACACGTGAAAAATATTTATGATGAATAAAACCACGAAGGAAAGGAAACACAGAATGGTGCTCAAGCGCTTTCGTCTAATGACATCCTCGGGAACACTGAAGTACATGAAGAGTTACAGCCTATATATAGGTTACAAAAAAAATAATTATATATATATATAATATTTAGGAGAAATCCAATGACAAGGAGGAATGTAAATGCCATGAAAAGTCTTGCAGGTTATTAAGAATTTGGCAAAGAACCAGGAGATTGTTGTGACTAGACCGGACAAGGGCAACGGAGTTGTTATTTTGAATAAATCTGATTACATAAATAAAACTAATGAAATCCTAAGTGATGTTAGCAAATTCAAACAAATTCTTGAACCCGTCAATAAAGTCATTTTAAGGTTGGAAGACCAAGTTAATAGATTTTTGTCACGATTAAAGTCTTTAAAGATAATAAAAAATGATACTTACTCTCAGTTGTTCGTATCTGGTTCTGATCTTGCTCAATTATACTGTTTGCCTAAAATCCATAAAGTTGGAACACCTCTCCGTCCTATTTTAGCTTCGTATAACTTACCTACCTTTCAATTGTCAAAATTTGTTGTCGGTCTCCTGTCACCTTTTGCGAAAAATGCTTATACTATAAATAACTCTTATGAATTTCAAAAAGATCTTAGTAAGAATTTCGATTCAAAAAAGTTTTTCGTCAGTTTTGATGTAAAGTCGCTTTTCACGAATGTACCTGTATCAGAAACTATTGCCATTATTTTAGATAGGGTTTTTAGCTCTGATGATAGTTTTCATGGTTTTCATGGTCTTATTTTAAGGAACTTTTAGAATTGGTTTTTAAGCAATGTTATTTTACTTTCAATAATAAGGTTTACCAACAAATTGATGGTGTTGGGATGGGATCACCCGTCGGACCTCTATCAGCTGATTTTTTTATGACTCATTTAGAAAGTGTAATTTTTAGACAATCTCCCACCCATTGTAAACCAATTTTCTATCGACGCTTCGTTGATGACTCAATAGCTGTTTTTGATAATGCTGTACAAGCGCAACAATTTTTTAACTTCTTAAATTCTCTGCACCCCAATATAACTTATACAATGGAAACTGAGAAAAATCTCCCTCCCCTTTTTAGATCTTTTAATTTCGAAAAAAGGTGATTCTATTACTACATCAGTTTACAGGAAACCCACTTTTACTGGTTTGGGCATGAATTTCTTTAGTTTTACTGATTTTAACTATAAGATCGTGTATTAAAACACTCTTGTTCAGAGGATATAATTTGACCTCTAGTTTTACCTTACTAAACGATGAATTTAATAATTTAAGATCATATTTTACCAATAATAGTTTTCCTGTTCAATATGTAGATAAACTAATAAGATCTTTCTTAAATAATGTTTATAGCCCTCAACTTTCCTGTATTTCAGTGCCTAAAGATATAAAATATTTCCTGGTACCTGAAATGGGTCCCATGAATAAAGAATTTAAACTTAAATTTACAAAGTTGCTAAGAAAATTTTTTTATCATACTGATTTTCGCATTATATTTATTAACAAAATGTCTTTAGGTAGCTTTTTCTCAGCGAAGGATCGAACTCCTGATTCGTTGCGTAGCGGTGTTGTATATTTATTTACCTGCCCAAGGTGTCTCCTTGGTACTTACATTGGCAGCACCGTGCGCTCCCTCAGGACTAGATTTTATTCGCATATGGGAATAAGTTGCCGAACAGGTAAAATTTTAAATAAAAAAGAAGCCTCCAGTATTCGGGAACACAGTATAAAATGTAAAACTGATGTCACTTTAGATAATTTTAAAATTCTCGGTTGTAATTCTTGTCCTAACTCACTTAGAATTTTGGAATCTCTTATATTAAAACATTGACCCCTTCTCTAAACGTGGATTCCTCAGCTGTCCCTCTAAATTTTTTATAAAACCCCCCTCCCCAACTCCCCTCCCTCCTCCCCAATTTTTATAATCCCCCCTCCCCTAACTTATAACTCCAACCGCCCAACCCATAGCTTGTTTCCTGTTTTGTTTTGTTTTAAATTACTCGTGCCTCGGAACCAGCATTGAAAGGTTCGTAGTGTTAATTATTCCATTGTATTAGTGTTAATTATTCAAGTGTACTAATTTCAAATTTACTATATGTAATTTAAAAATAGCTTTTACATTTCTTGTAATTTTATATGTAAATTTTATAACTTTGAATTTAACCCTCTTCTTTTAGTCTTTTAAAATTTGCTTTTATTGAATAGGTTTTATAGAAATTATTTTGTCTTGTTCACATTTATTTATTGATTCTAATTTCATATTGTTACTATCTAGCCTGATGATGAGCGTATTGCTCGAAACGTTGCGCATTAAAGAAGACTTTTCATGGCATTTACATTCCTCCTTGTCATTGGATTTCTCCTAAATATTAAATTGAAGCTTTGTAGAAGCAAACCGCATGACTATATATATATATATATATATATATATATATATACACAATAAACGGAGAAATAATAATAAAAAAAATTAAAGGATTGTGGGAGGAGCATACAAATTTGTAAGGAAAAACTACCGATTTTAGCTCTGTCCGAATCCAACAAGATCAAATTAATTGTTTCCAAACAATGTTATAGTTAATTAAAAAAAAATAATAAATTTAAAAATAAAACTTGTAAGAGGAGCATACAAATTTATACTGGAAATCTGCCTATGTTTTAGCACTCTGCACTTCTTGTCTAAGTCCGATATTTTTGAATTTATTTTTATATATTGAGGAGCATACAAATTTATAAGGAAAAACTACCAAAGTTTTAGCACACTGCCCTTCTTCTCTAAATCCGTTCTGAGCGAATTCAAAATTTTAGCACTTTGCTCTTCTTGTCTAAATCCGTTCTGAACGAATTCAACACAAGATCAAATCGATTGTTTACAACCAATTTTATAGATAATGCCTGAATGATATATAGGTCACAAAAAATAAAAAAGATGTAAAAATAAGTTGAAAAATAAAAATTGTAAGAGGAGCATACAAATTTATAAGGGAAAACTACCAAAGTTTTAGCACTCTGCCCTTCTTGTCTAAATCCGTTCTGAACGAATTCAAAACAACAGGATCAAGTGGAAAAAGATTTTGGCTCATGTTAAAGTTATTTGTAAGTTGGATAATGGCAGACTCAAGAATATTTCTATTAACAATGTTGCTAGAGTGAAACAAAACTGAAGCATTATTCCAATCAATACAGTGGGATAACTCTGATAAATGGACAAAAAGGGCACTGGACGACTGTCCCGTTTTAACGGAATATTGATGCTGTTTTACACGCGTGTGCAAATCCTTTCCCGTCTGACCAATGTAAAAGGAATCATATTTTTACAACCAATTTTATAGATAATGCCTGAGTTATTGGTAGGACTATTTTTAACTATGATATTTTTCACAATATTGTTATATGAAAAAACTACATTAATATTCAAAAGTTTAAGTACATTAGCAATGCCTAAAAAGCCCGGGAAAAATGGAAGTACTAAAATATTCTTTGACAAAGTGCGAGTGTTATTATTCACACGATAGAAGGTTCGTTTTGCCTTGTTAAGACAAGATTCCATAAACGCAGGTGGGTAGCACAGATCACTTCCAATACCGTTGATTTTTTCCAATTCGGCATCCATGTATTCCGGACTGGTGATCTTAAGAGCGCGGAGAAACATTGAAGAAAATATGGCCTTCTTAATGGGGTGTCATGTCCAGAGTAAAAGTGTACGTAGGACAAATTGTTTTTTTTTTCAGATAGATACTAAACTTAAAAGCTGGGCTTTATGTACACGCACATCCAAAAACGGGATTGAGTTGTCTTGTTCCACTTCTAAAGTAAACTTAATGGATGGGACTTGATCATTTAACTGAAGGAGGAAGTCATCCAGGTCACGATTCATGGGCCAGATACACAAAATATCGTCGACGTACCGCAACCATGGGATGCCAACCCCCAGGATTCTCGGAATGTAAGTAATTTTGAAAAACTCCATATAAATATTGGAGAGGAGGGGCGACAAGGGATTACCCATGCCCATCCCAAAAACCTGTTGATAATACTCGCTATTGAAAGTGAATTTACAGTCTTTGATGCAAAGCTTAATGAGTTCCAAAACGATGTGTGCAGGTAGTGGCAGGTCGTACTTATGTAATTCTCGGGAGAGAAAGTCAAGCATATCGTCAATCGGCACTTTTGTAAACAATGAACAAACGTCAAAACTGATCAATCTATCGTTGGTTTCAGCGAGTACATTATTCAATTTTTCAGTAAGATCCATGGAATTTTTTACATGTGAATCAGAGATAGTTCCGAGAATGAGGGTCAAGACTTTGACAAGCCATTTGGAGTTTATAGGTAATAGAGCCCACCGAGCTAATAATAGGGCGCATAGGGTTGCCAGGTTTGTGGGTTTTAATAAGACCGTAAAGGTAGGGAAGAGAAGGTGAAGTGGGCGTGAAAAGCGGAATTAAGTCCTTATGATCTCTCAGAATGCGTTTCAAGCCACTATTGAATGATTTGATGACGTCATCCTGCGTGTTCTTCCTAAGTTTTCTGTATGTGGCGGGGTCCTGGAGAAGCTCGTTCATCTTTCTAATGTAGTCCACTTTGTCCATAATAACTATGGTGTTAGCCTTGTCTGCTTTAGTTAATATGGAGCTCACCATCTTTTTTTAATTGTGAGAGGCTATTGCGAAAACGTTTAGGAAAGTTATCTTCGTAAGTACTATTCGCAGCACTATAGACAAGGCCTTTAACTATGTTAACCAAAGACTGAGGAAGATTACACTGTTTTTCAAAACAAGCAAGACTATAACAAATTTGTAAAGCAGAAGGTTTTTCAACAATAAAAAAGGACATACCAAATCCAAGGGCATTTTTTGCATCGTCACTGATGTTTTTCGAAGAAAGGTTCAAAACACATTTTGAGCTTGCTTTTTTACTCCACTGACTATTTCGAATGAGACTTTTAATTTTGCGATCCAAAATGTTACGAAGTGAAGAAGTTCTCCGACGCAACTCGTTGTAAATTTCATCAAACAAAGGTTGGATCCTCGGTTGGGGAATAACGGTCACAAAAATACGTCTGGCAGTGCCTTAATTTTTGAAGGCGGACCACTCATTTTGTCTGGTGACTTCAATATGTTTCTTTAAAATTAATCTGCTGAAGTTGTTGAACGGATGGTCGTCAATTTGTCTGAGGCGAATCGGAAGGAGGGACTTGGGAAGGACCTGCCCCTCTAGACAATTAGTAAGAAACTTTCGTCGGATACGAATTGCATGCCCCTTCATTAATGTAGAAGAAAACACGGACACAAACGGAGACAAGAGAGGGAACAGCGAGCCGAAGGAACGCGTGGTGTTCATTATATGAAAATTATTTCACGAAAGTAACGTGAAAAATATTTATGATGAATAAAACCACGAAGGAAAGGAAACACACAATGGTGCTGAAGCGCTTGAGCACCATTCTGTGTTTCCTTTCCTATTATGTATCAATAGAAGTAGAGGAGTTCGGGAGAGGTACGAGATGGAATTGTATTTATTTTTTACTTTGTAGAGTATTTTCTCATAGGAGGCAGCGCATTCGATACCTGATCATACAAAATCGAAGGCGTGGCATGAGATTATTTTCTAACCATTTATAAACTTTTTTTTTTTTAAATTTTGGATATTATCCACAGATTTTAACTCCAATATTGTTGGTGACAACTGTTGCTTAACAAAATTAGAGGTCTAATCTCAAAGGTAAAAGGACTTTCTACCGACCACGTAGTGTGTATAACCGCAATTAGCTAATGATATATACTTCTGATCACTTATAATTTTTAAAACCCATCCAATCTTTCATTTCTGTTTACGTTTCAATTTCGTGTTGAAAAAAAACGGTAAACCTTTTCCATCGCAATTTACATTTCGTAATCCGCGCTTCGTCTGTCCTGGAATGGACATATGATGCACCCGGATGTTACATTCGGACACTAATTCTTACGCGTTTGGAGAGGGTGTCAATTTGTTCGAGAACGTTACCATTTTCTTTCGTAAAATATATTTCCAGATATTGTTCAATTTGTATAATTTTATCCTCGTAAAATGGGATTATAATGTTAAAAACATTCGGAGGAAAAATATATAGTTAAGTTAACTGAATATATGCACACTATACCAAATACTGTAGTTAGTCCTACTATATTGTTAATCCGTTAATCCGTATTGCACTTGTACTAACCAAATTAATAGAGCAACCATAGAAAAATTGGATTAACCCTGGGTACCGTGTGCTAATAGTTAACCTTATTATACCTCTGACCAAAAATTTAGAGGGGCCATACTGGATTACGCTTGTTCGTCCGTTCGTACCTGTGTTCATCGAGAAATTATCTCGTGTCCGGGATGTAACGTTTGAACCACTAAACATAAATTGATGAAACTTGACACACAAATATGCATCATCACATAACGAATTGGTATGGGCATGAATCAGACTCCTGCCTCAAAAGTTAAGGTTACAAATAGTGGTCAAAAGTCAAATGGAGGTCAGCGCCATAACTTTTGAACCACTTAACATAAATTTATTAAACTTCCCACACTTATGAATGGTCCATAGATGTACATGAACTATGTTTCCGTTAACTGTTGCAGCCACTTTTTTTCTTTCACAATGAATGCAATCACCTTCAAACAGTTAATTCTTTACCGCATGAATTTTTTGTAGGGTTAAGTTATGAATGCCTGTATTTGACAGTAGGCCGGGTCAAAAAGGGGTCAAGGTCAAGATTTTGCTTAGGTACATATTGTGAGGTTGATCATTTTGTAATAGTAGTATCCACACCAAAAATCAAGGCTGTGGGACCTTCGCTACACCCCCTCCCTACCGATACTCACTTTTTTCCATATGAATTTGTATAGGAAATAGGCCAACAATCGAAAATCGACCCTAAATATTAATTTTTTTGCTTTCGGATGGCCAAAATCGGGTTCCCCGGCACGAGTTACATCAGAATAGACCATTCGCCAACTTTTTTTGAGATCGGGGGGTAGGGGGTAGGGTCTTAAATCCGGTGCTGACTCATAGCGCCGGATATAAGACCTAATATCACATTATTTTTGTTTTTTTCTTTCCAGATTCCTATTTAGATAACTAGAATGTTAAAAGTTTATACTAAAATACATTATTTAATTTTAAAATATCAGTGATAAATAAAATATAGTTAAAATCTTATTAAATTAAATTATGGCTACTAGAAAAAGAAGCCACAATGCAGCCTTTTGTAGCAGAAATTTTGAGCTACCAAGATCTATACATTTTCTAGCAAATGATTATATTGATTTGATTAATTGGAATGAGCAGATAATCACTCCTCCACCTTTGCTAAGTAATTTTACCAATGAGCAATTGCTTCAGATTAGAACTAAACCTCTAGAAATACTAGAGTTTCCATGTCACAGCCAAAGCGTTGAACAGGGTGTGAACTTAGTAACTAAATCTAGCCAGGAAAGAATTGGTTATATTAATCGGCATAAATTTATTTTAAATAGAGTCTAGAAAATAACTGCCTACTTTTGAGTGGAAAGGTCAATGGAAGGAATAAAAAAAACATTAGTTTTAGGTCAAAAATTTTATTGAATTTCTGTTTCTTAATTTCTAAATTTCTATCAATAATAGCTAAAAATTTATGTATTAAATTTTTTTTTCATGCATTTTTGTATTTTAAATTTTTTTTTCATTAAAAAATAAATATAACTGTTTTATAAGCGAACTTTTGTAATAATAAAAAAATTTCGAAGTAAATCGCAAATTATCTCGAATTTTACGAATTTTCTGAAAAAACTGAAACCGGTAGGGGGGGTAGGGGTCCTCAGAATTCAAAAATATTTTACCAGGGTGTTACTGTGATTGATTGAACCACCTCACACTATGTACGTAAGAAATCAAAAATTTCGACCTGGCCTATTTGACAGGTTACAAATTCGTCCGTTTATGCAGTAAAGGGTTAATTAGTGGTAGTTACTAGTGCTTGTTTTCAGCAATATTTGTCGCATCGTCTCGTCATACTTAAACATTTAACCATCAACTACACTCGATCCATTGCTTAAAGGTGAAATGCTTCATTCCCTCTGAAGTGTGCGTATGCGAAAGCCTTTCGGGAAGTTTTGTCGGTTATTTTCTTATACTTCACGATTCTGTTGCGTTATAATGTGAAAGTTCTTGTTTTGAATAGCTTAAATGTCTTTGGTTGGTCGTAGAATCCGCTTTCACTGCCCCTTATCAATCACACATAGGGTTGACAGATTTTTCAAATGCCCATGCGGGACAAAAAAAATTCTGAGGTTTTTTTTTAAGATCAATTTTTTTTTCAAATTGAAACTAGATTTCTTAAACGGTTACAACAAACAAAATTAGAAAAATTATATTACAGTAATATTTAACAATTAAACATCGTGAATAAATTGAAATTATTATACATAATATTGAAATTCTAAATCAATTCATCCCTAAAAAATTTGCTTAAAAAATATTTTTGGCGGGACATTTTGGACGCGGGATTTTGACGCGGGATTTTTGGATCAAATGCTGGACTGCCCCGTAAAATATGGGACGTCTGGCAACCCTAATCATACACAGAGTAATTCTTCACTGATATATACAGGGTGTCCTATAAGTCCGGCATCATAGGAGAAATTCATATTTTTCTATTTCTACAAACCATAATTCATATTTTTCTTATGCTCGGGATGCCAATTTCCCGTCCACCATTCTGTTCAGTGACGAGGCTGTTTTTTATGGAAATGGTGAGGTAAATCGACAGAACACCCGCTACTGGTCTCAAAACAACCCTCACTAGTATACCTCTTCAAAGGAACAAGGTGCATCTCGGGTGATGGTATGGTGTGGCATTTGAAAGGATCGCATCATAGGCCCCCCTCTTTCTCGATGAACATGTCACTGGAGGCACCTACCTACGTATGCTCAAGGAAGAAGCATTTCCCAGTGTCTTGAACGAAGAAGGAAATTTCCCAACATTGGTTCCAGCAAGACGGCGCTCCTGCACATTGCAGCACCCAAGTAAGGGAATACCTGTACCAACAATTCCCTGGTCATTGGATAGGACGTCGAGGGCCTGTGGAATGGCTAGCTAGAAGTCCGGATCTCACGCTACTAGATTTTTATCTCTGGGGCCACTTGAAAGCGCTGGTATACGCAGAGAAAATTAGGAGTGTTGAACATTTGCGGCAGCGCATTATTGTGGCATGTAGCACCATTACTCCTGACATCATTCACCGTGTGCTTGCTGACTGGGTATCACGTCTGAATTTGTGTATTGAAAACAATGGTGGACATATTGAGCACGTTCTGTAAATAAAAGCTTTTGTTTTGCCTTTTTTTATTATTTTTCCTATGATGCCGGACTTATGGGACACCCTGTATACCATCGTATGCCTTTGTCCTTCTAGTTGTTTGTCTCTTTGCATGTATAAAACTTAATGAATAATTAATAGCAAGTGAATTTTTCTTAACATGTTACACACACACACACACACACACACACACACACACACACACACACATATTAATATTAAAAGTAAATAAATATTAATTATAAGTGTTTGTAAATATCTAAAACTTGAAGACTCAATTAATGTTTTGTCCTAATATTAAAAATTAAGTTACTAAACTCGTTCAAAGTTTAACATTAAACAGCTAAACAATATAAAACCAAATAGTTCAACTGTTAAGTTGGGTTACGTCGTGGACAGTGTCGTAACACTGCTTCCCGTTGATTAGCGAAGTTACGCGAGCGACATTGAGTCTGATAGTAGTTGGATGGGGGCAATGTTCCCTCTAAGGTGTGCGCGTGTGCGCGCGCACACGCGTTGTGAAACCCGCGCACACAGCAAAATAAAATGCGCACAGGCTCAAGCGTATCATGAGTCACGACAGTAAATGAAGTAATTTAAAAAATATACCGTCACACAAGGTCTGACCATTTGCATCAACATACTCTATAGTTTCCTGAAAATGAAGTAAAAGAATGGTCTGCCTTTGATTGTTCGGCTATTTTACAGAAAGACTTTGACTTTGGCATTGAGCATGTTAAAGCTTTATGTGCAAAATATGCAGATTTTCTTGGTGAAAGTTCTACCATAATAGAACAGTACAATGATTTTAAATTTGTTGTATGCGAGAAAATAAAAAGTAAGCTGGTTAAAAACTTTGATGATATGGTAACATTCGTCCTCCAAAATGAAAAATTTTGTGACCTTGCTAAGTTGATGGATATTGGGGAAACTTTCCTAGCATCTAGTGTGGACTGTGAGCGTGGCTTCAGTGTAATGAATTCTATAAAGAACAAATTAAGAAACCGCTTGAAAGAAAATCATTTGGACATGCTCATCCGAATTAAAAGTTACCTGAATGATGACGGATGTATTAATCTTCATAGAGTTTATTTGGAATGGGCAAATGCTAAAGATCGTAGGAAGAAATCATAATCACACTTAAGTGAAAGGCACTTTCATTTAATGTTATTTTGATTATATTTGATTTTATTGAATTTTATTATTTTTTATTTTATTCCTATTTTGTGAATGGATAAAATCATGTATTAATCTTGATAGTCTGTTTTAAATTGCTAAGTGCTAAAAATTGTTTTGAGAAATAACTAAAATAGTCACTTTCAATTAATGTTATTTTTATTTTATTTCTTTATTTTGTTGAATTTTATTTTACTATTTTTTATTTTATTCATATTTTTAGAATGGATAAAATGTTTTCTTTTTAAGAATATATAATATGGTAAACTTTTTAATATCCATTTAATAGTACCGTAATGATGAAGCTATCACCTTATGGAAATAATATTTATTAAGTATTTAATATTTATATGTATTTCATTTTGAAGATAATAGCGCTCAGAAAAGTTTGCACAATTTTTCACCATGAATCTAAATGTATGCACAACGAAAATTTCTTGCGCACACGGACTAAGAAAAATTAGAGGGAACATTGGATGGGGGACCGTCAACTTTTCTTTAAGACCAATTTGTTACTTTAATAGAAAGTTAATCTCATTAAAACTGAACTTAAGTACACTATATTCCATATGTTGATTATAAACTAATTGTTCAAATATTCTTGTACATTTTTTTCACATATTTTGTGGGGAAAAATATAAAAAAAAACTTTAAAAATTCATCAATTTGCAATGAGGTTTTCTTTCAGAGTTGAGGAATCAAATTTAACTTTGAAGACCCGTAAGCATCTTCTTTTTAAGATATACTGTTGTAATGAATCGGCTCTTTTCACGATGAATATGGATGGATGTCCATATGCAAGTTGAGTCTTTGAAGGAGTTTTTCTGTGGCATTTCTTTTTCCTGACCCACAACATGCTCAAAGTATTTTCCCCTTTGTGAAAATTACTTGATAAGTCCGGGCAGAATAATTTCTTACCATGGCCTCCAGCGTTTCTTTGGCCCAGTCTTTACTGACACAACTGTAAACCAAAATATTTACCTCCACATCCTCCAAGAATAGTTCATCCTATTTATTATGGGACAAGACGTTGATATGGACAGAGTTTGGTTTCAACAGGACGGTGCAAAAGTTCATGCAGCAAATGTTTTGAATTTTGGCCTGAAAGTCTTGTCTAATAGATACCCTCAGCTTCACGACTGTGATCATGCATGGTCTTCTCTATCATCTGGTTTCAATCCCTATTTCTTTTTGTGGGGATATCTAAAGGACAGGGTCTTCAAAAAAATAAGAGTAATAAAATAAGTCCCTGGATATTTGTATCGAAACTGTGGGGGTCGTAGTAAGAAATTGCACTTCCTGCATTCGTCACGCATTTTCGCAAAGGCGGGAAGACCTAAGAATGTCATATGCCAGAATAAAAAATAAAAAATTATATATATAATATATATATATATATATATATATATATATATAATACATGAAAATGAAAAGGTTTATTGGCAGACTATAGTCCATATGACAAATATTAACACAATGACAGTTCACATACAGTTCAGAATTTTATATATATTTACACACACACTAGTCAAAAATAAACCGAACTTTGCATACTGTGCAGTAAAGACGACAGCTGTGAAATGCGCATGCGCACTGGATGTTGGTAGACATGTCGAGACTTGTTTGCCAAACGGCAGTTGGTGTATCTGTCACGAATAAGACGCACGACCTCATTTAGTAGAACACTGTTAGTGTGTGCCGTCGGATCTCAGATATGACGCATCACGTGCAGCAGATAAACATTAAGTTTTGTGTCAAACTTCGTAAAACATTTACTGAGACTTTTAACTTGCTCCATGAAGCTTCCCCAGCCTCCTTACTCTCCTGATCTCGCCCCCGCAGATTTTTATGTTTCCAAAAGTGAAAGAATTGATGAAGGGGCGCCGGTTCGAATCGGGAGAAGAGGTGAAGAGTGCTGCGACGAATGCCCTAAAGGAGGTCACAAAGAATGGTTTGCAGAACTGTTTTGATAAATGGTACGGACGTTGGCAAAAATGTGTCGCTGCTGAAGGCGCCTACTTTGAAGGTGGTGGTGTGTAAAAACTTGTATTAAAAATGTAATAAAGGTTGTGTTAAAAGTTCGGTTTATTTTTTACTCACGTATATATATATATATATATATATATGAAAATTATTTCACGAAAGTAACACGTGAAAAATATTTATGATGAATAAAACCACGAAGGAAAGGAAACACAAAAAGGTGCTCAAGCGCTTTCGTCTAATGACATCCTCAGGAACACTGAAGTACATGAAAGGTTACGGCCTATATATAGGTTACAGAAAGAAAAAAAAATAAATAAATAACATACACACAAACATTATATATATATATATATATATATATATATATATATATATATACACACATACATATATGTATATATGCAATAAACGGAGAAGTAAAAATAAAAATTAAAAATTAAAGATTAGAGGATTAACAAAGAGGCATACAGATTTGTAAGAAAAAATATCGATTTTTAGCACAAGATCAAATGAATTAAAAATACAAATTTATACTGGAAATCTACCCGGGTTTTAACACTTTGCCTTTTAGAGTCAAGTTTCGATATATATAAAAATAAAATGAAGATTAAAAGTTAATAAAGTAGCGTACAAGTTTACCAAAGATTTAGTGTCCTACCCTTTTTATCTTAATTTGTTTTGAAGGAATTCAAAACAACAGGATCGAGTTGAAAAAGACCTTTGCTTATGTTGAAGTTATTTGAAAGTTGGATAATGGCAGACTCAAGAATATTTCTATTGACAATGTTGCTAGAATGAAATAAAACTGAAGCATTATTCCAATCAATACAGTGGGATAACTCTGACAAATGGACAAAAAGAGCACTGGACAACTGTCCTGTTCTAACGGAATATTGATGCTGTTTTATACGTGTGTGCAAATCCTTTCCCGTCTGACCTATGTAAAAGGAATCACATTGTTTACACCCAATTTTATAGATAATGCCTGAATTATTGGTAGGGCTATTTTTTACTATGATATTTTTCACAATATTGTTATATGAAAATACTACATTAATATCCAAAAGTTTAAGTACATTAGCAATGCCTAAAAAGCCCGGGAAAAATGGAAGTACTAAAATATTTTTTGACAAAGTACGAGTGTTATTGACACGATAGAAAGTTCGTTTTGCCTTGTTGAGACAAGATTCCATAAACGCAGATGGGTAACACAGATCACTTCCAATACCGTTGATTTTTTCCAATTCGGCATCGATGTATTCCGGACTGGCGATCCTAAGGGCGCGGAGAAACATTGATGAAAAAATGGCCTTCTTAGTGGGGGTGTCATGTCCCGAGTAAAAGTGTACGTAGGACAAATTGTTTGTTGTTTTCCGATAGATACTAAACTTAAAACCTGGGCTTTCCCTATGTACCCGCACATCCAAAAATGGGATTGAATTGTCTTGTTCCACTTCTAAAGTAAACTTAATGGAGGGGACTTGATCATTTAACTGAAGGAGGAAGTTATCCAGGTCACGATTCATGGGCCAGATACACAAAATATCGTCGACGTACCGCAACCAAGGGATGCCAACCCCCAGGATTCTCGGAATGTAAGTAATTTCGAAAAACTCCATATAAATATTGGAGAGGAGGGGCGATAAGGGGTTGCCCATGGCCATCCCAAACACTTGTTGATAATACTCGTTATTGAAAGTGAATTTACAGTCTTTGATGCAAAGCTTAATAAGTTCCAAAACAATATATATATATATTAATTCAGTGTTAAATATGGAACACAGAATCGCAGTAAGAAACTGAAAATCCAGCCTGACTCTCTTGTCCTTTTCTCAGGGATTAAAAGGGCCTCGCTTTAATTAAATAAATTAATTAGATATAAGGAGGATTGCGGGGCCTACCTGTGGAGACTCTTAACGGTTAAGAGACTTTTCTTTAAGTTGTAATCGCTTTAATTGATACTTCTGAAGTACAAAAAGCGAGCGTTCCTCACGGGCCTGCGAATCATACTATGTATACACATTTCTACGAGGGCCACTCAATATATTTTGCCCCACCTTTTTTTTTTCTTTCCAAGTTTCCTTGTAAGTTCCAGAAATTTTGTACACAAGTAGTTACATACCTTTTTTACAAGTTTTTGTTTTTCCACATAGTCTCCATCCTTTTTTACTGCATTCTTCCACCTTGTTTCGAGGTAAAAGTCTGCTGGTAAAAGTCCGCTGGGTTCCGCTGGAGCCACCTCTTAACTTCCTCAACAACCTCATCGTCACTCTGAAACTTTCTTCCACGAATAGCATCCTTCATTGGCCCAAACAAATGGAAGTCTGAAGGTGTCAGATCTGGGCTGTATGGAGGGTGGTGTAACACAGTCAAGCGCATATTTGTGATGGCCTCTCTTGTTTGCAAACTGTTGTGTGGTTTTTGCATTATCGTGCAAAAGAAGGACGTCTTCCAGTTTTCTCTCCGGTCGAACTCGCTTTATACGTCTCTGGAGTCTCTGTAGGGTAGCAATATATGCCTCTGAGTTGATTGTTTGTCCTTCCTTCATAATGTCCACCAGAATCACCCCTTTCATGTCCCACAAGATGGTGGCCATAACCTTTCCTCTAGAGGGAGCCATTTTGAACTTTTTCATGCATGGGGAGTCTGCGTGATGCCACTCCATGGATTGGCGTTTTGTTTCAGGTTCAAAGTGGTGTACCCAAGTCTCATCCCCAGTCACAATTGGTGAAAGGAAGTCATCCCCTTCTGTCTCGTATCGAACCAACGACTCGGAAGCAATTTCTTTTCTTTGGGCTTTGTGATCTTCAGTCGGCGAGGAGCAAACCGTGAACACACTTTTGAGTATCCCAGTTGCTGAATTATCGTATTCACACTTCCTTCACTAATTTGTAGCTCCATTGATAGCTCCTTGTATGTGACGCGCCGATTTGATCGAATGATGCTGTTAGCACGTTGCACAGTGTGAGATGTCACAGCCGATGCCGGGCGACCGCTGCGTGGCTCATCATCGAGGTTGGCCCTCCCTCTCTCCGATGATCTCACACGTTTAGACCAGCGTCAACAACAGCATCTCCGTAAACGTTTTGAGACGTTTGTGAATATTTCCAACTGTTTCCTTCTCTGTGGTTAAGAACTCGATAACAGCTCTGTTTACGACGCACAGCACTGTCAGACGCCATTTTCGAAACTGCGTTAACCATCGGTTTTATGAAAGGGCATTTAAAAGCGGTTTTATACAAGGAGGGGAGGTTCAAACTGGAAAAGTTCAGAAAGTTCAAACTTACGGCCCAACAGACATTTCAGCCCCATGGCCTATTATTTAACTAAGAAAAAAGGGTGGGGGCAAAATATCGTTGTACGTAAATTCCACCCAGTAAATTCCACCCCCGAAAAATCCACCCAGTAAATTCCACCCATGGTAAATTCCACGCAAAGGGTTATCAAAAAAGTTTACAGTTTATTAAAGTTTATTAAAAAGTTTATGCAAAATAAAAAAACTGGTAAAATATATAGGTTAGGTCAACTGTACACCCTTGATGATTGGTTAGGTTTAGTTGTGATATTTTCGTTAAAACTAACGAAAATGACGCTAACTCAAAAACAAGTGATTTGCTATAGAAACGATGGTCAAAATCATTCGAGTCACCTAAAAACACACCAGAAAAACACTGTCCAGTGACTATCAAAAATTGACCCTAGAAAATAAGTTATAATTGTTAAAATTCTTAAATTTTTTGATGGAATTTACCATGGGTGGAATTTACTATGGGTGGAATTTACTATGGGTGGAATTTACTATGGGTGGATTTTTCGGGGGTGGAATTTACATGGAACCCAAAATATATTGAGTGCCCCAAGTAGATGGTGCTGTAGAGAAAAAGGAGGGTGTTCTGCGCAAGACTTAGAATAAAATGAAGAGAATCTCCACTTAAAATTAAATGTAAAGGGGAATCTCCGCTAAGAATTAAATGTGAGGACGTGAATAATCTTCGCTTAGAACTAAACATGAATAAAAATCTCCCCTTTGAATAATTATTAAACGTGAAGGCAGGGTTGGCAAAAACCCAGCAAAAACCCAACTGGTTTTGTTGCTAGGTAGTTGGGTTTTTGCCGGGATTTTGCCAATCCTGCGTGAAGGGAATCTCCACTTAAATTTAAATGTGAAGAAGAACCTTCGTTGAGAATTAAATGTGAAGAGGAATCTACGCGTCTGTCTCGTCTTTCGCGTAATTTTTTTCAAACATTTATTTTCAAGCAATGCAATGTTTAAATTTAATATAATAAACATTAATATTTATTTATTATTTATTTACGAGTGTGATTTAGTAGTGTTGACGTGAGAAAGGTCGTTTTGATTTTTATAAAGTAGGTCCCTTTTTCAAGAGGGGAGGATGGTAACAAATTTTTTGTATGTTTGTGTATTTTGTGTAATTGTGTATTTGTGTAGACCCCCAATTCTTAAAACATAATTCTTAATATTTTTAATGTAATAATAAGTGAAGTCCTCAAAAATTAGGTTAAAATTGACAGTTGAAGAAAAAAGGAACGACTCTCTACACTAAATCTCTAATTTTTCATTAACTTTACCACTTCCTTTCATATCTTCATAATCTGATAAAAAGTTTTAAATCATTTGTATAACCATACCATATAATACCATTTACAGTGTACGAAATTATCGTATGACCATTATCTAAATTATATAGTTATGTAGTGGTTTTTACAAAATAAAATGCAGATAATATCGTTTATTTATTAAAATTTGCAATATTTAATAATATTTTAATAAATAAATCTGAGCTTTTCCGAAATTTGGACTATTTTTTATTTTTTTTGAAAATAAGATATTTAATGTAGATTTTTACGCTGATTTCAAAAATGTAAGTTTTCATTTGGAGAAATGAGCGGTTCAAAAGTTATGTTTGTTAGTGTAATTTTGTATTAGGTCAAAAACTTTAACAATACAACTGAAAACTAATACAAGCGTTATTGTATTCTTGAGGTAATATTGGCTTATATCACCAAGTATTTGTGTGAATAAATTAGACCGTTATTTTTCTGCCGCCACATGAATTCGCACAAGTAGGTATCAATCATTTGCCGGTGAATGCCTGACTGTCTCTTATTCCTTCGTTTGGCCTTATTCCACATAGATTCAACCCCTTGTGTTAGGTTCGGTTAGGTTAAGTTATGTTAGGTTACTTACCTCTCTTAAATAGTTGTTGAAGTCTACAACTGTGTTGTGGCCAATGTGCAAAAGATTTTTCTACAGTAACTATAGGTAAAATAGTACACCATATAACTTTTAAAATAGTAACTATATGTAAACTAGAACACCGTGTAACTTTTAAAATAATAATTTCTCCAAAAACAGACTTACATTTTTTAAATCAGCGTAAACATCTACATTAAATATCTTATTTTCAAAAAATAGGAAACAGTCCAAATTTCGGAAAAGTCCCAATAAATCTTCATTAGCATACCTTTCTCTCCATACGAACTCGCATAAACAGTAATTTTTGTTGTTGTTATTAATGTTTATTTGTTGCTTGCTTAGACCTAGTTTAGTCTGAATATTATTGTTGTAGTGTGAGTATATGATAATGCAGTGCTGTGATCTATCTACTTGCGAGTTGCTCCCGGTCAATTGAATGCCCAGTTAGGTCAGTTGAATGCCAGGTTAGGTCAGTTGAATACCCGGTTAGGTCAATTGAATGGCCGGTTAGGTCAGCTGTACGCCCTTGACGATTGGTTAGGTTAAGTCATAATATTTTCGTTAGTTTTAACGAAAATATCACTGCTTAACCTAACCAATCGTCAAGGGCGTACAGTTGACCTAACCGGCCATTCAATTGACCTAACCGAGCATTCAATTAACCGGCGGCCATACAGCAACCTCGTATCCTGGCGTCATGACCGGTGTAAACTAGATAACGGTCGTGCGCCATGCAAACTAGTGCGCATATAAATACAATTTTTTTCGTAGGTTGCGCATATTTCTCCTGGAAAATAATGCCATTTTCGTTATTAGAATATAAAAATTTATTAGTATACAATTTTTCAGCTAAATCCCGTGGGGTCGTCCATTTGGAAAAGATCGTAATTCACCTGCAACGAAAAAAAAGGTCCCAAAACAAGACCTCAATTTGAACATTTGTTTTAGTTCTAATATATTACTTTTGTAAATGGGATACCCTATATATATATATATATATATTAGGGTGATTCAAATATGGGGGTAAAATTTTTTTTTTTATATTTTAATGTGTTCAACCCTTTAAATGGTTCATTTCAGCATAAAACCAACTATCCTAAAATATTTTAGCAAATTTTTAATTTTTAGGGGTTGCTACCAGCAATTAAAAATTGACAGAACGACTCAAATTGTCAAATTTTTCCACACCACCCAGGGGGTACAGTACAAGGCGCATTGCTTTTTTTTAATGTGGAAAGCTCCCCCGTAGGTCCTACCATAACCACAAGCATGCATAATTAAACTAGCATGATATTTGAGACATTAGCTGTCCTTACTTCAATGTTTCTCTCTTTCTATCAGGGTAAACAGCCCTGTAGTTTTTCACTACTTGTAGCAAGAATTGTTTTTGATCTTCATCATGTGTCAGTATTTTATTATATTCATCCATTAATTTTACTCCTCTTTCCGCTATATCATTCACGACTTTCCACTGTTTGATAGATTTCTTAGCAGGAAGAGTTTCTGTTGTATTTTGCAAAGCCTTTACAATTTTGTTTTTCGTTTCAGTAGGCACTTCATCATCATAAAAGGCCAAGGCTACCAGTTCTTCTGATAGGTACCAGAGGTGACCTAACAATTTTTTAATAGCAACAAATGCAATTGTGTCATTTATTTGTTTGTAGACTACAAGATTCTGTAATAATTCCAGAGCAAGACGAGGAGCGCAAGATGGCACAGGAGCTGTAAACCATGCCTTTACATATAACCGAGTAGCAAATAGACAGATGTCTTTTAGTCCTTTTTTGTCTTTTACTGAAATTTTGAACTGAGATTTGAACATAAAATTTTTAATGAATATGTAATTTTGGCCATCCACCTAGCCCGATGAACTCCCGCTGGATTTTAAATTTGATTCCACCTTTTGGTTCACCTCCAAAAAAATAATTGTTAACTGCAATAGTTCTAGGTAATCGTCTCTTGGTTGGAATGTATTTAGTTGATTTCTTGCAAATATAATTATGTCATCTTTGATGTCATGAATATTTTCATAGATATCTGGATCTGATAATGCTGTTTCGTAGTCCTCCTTATTAATGCTTGACCATTTTTCTCTGAACTTCTTAAAAAGGACTATATCTGGGCCAGAAGATGGTGATAAAGACTTTGAAACAACAGCTTCCAGCATAATTTCAAATATATGGTGTCGACATGCCAGCCACAATAATCGTTGTCGAATTTTTGTTCTAGAAGAATAGCTGCACCATTTCTAGGACCAGTATTGGCTGCCGTTGTATTGAAACACATGCATTTTATTGTTCGCAGATGTCCCATTCAAGCGATGTCTGATTGTTTGCATTAAAAAGAGACGCATTTCTGTCACTCAATTTTGCAACATCAAGACTTCCTAATAATTTATCATCAAACAATTTTCTACGTTTGCCAACCTTACTTTTCCATGTTGAAGGTTGTGCAGCAAAGAAACCAGATTCATCACTTTTACTCTCTTCTGATTCTGATGATGTACTGGTGAGTATGACAGCCTCTTCATTCTTTTTCTTTTGATCTCTTCTTCTGCTTTCCTCTTTTCATAACGTTGTTGCTTTTCTGCTGCTCTTTGCTCTTTTTTAGCAACAGCCTTATCAATGGTACCCATTTTTCCATGACGTCCTTTCTCACGTTGCATTTTCAAGAATTTCTTATCATCTTCTATTTTTATAAGCTGCATAGCATTCTCATGAGCAATGTCAAATAAGTTTTCCAGTTTATCTTTCCATTTTTCTTCTTTATTATTTAAATTTTGTGATCTTTTCAATTTGTTTGCTTTGTTTTTCTTAAGCAGCTGTCATTCCTTCAGTATTCCTTGAATTTTATCTACTACATGTATTCTTTGTTTTGCTGGTATTCCTGCTTTTTTTCCAAACTGCTAGCACATCATCTGCAGTAGAGCAGCATGATTCTCTAATGTCTTGCTTTTTAATATTTCTGTAGTGCATGAAGAGGGCCATCATTTCCTTCTCTGATGGTAATACGGATGTTTTTAGTACTGCAGAGGGCTGCCCAATTAGCCATACTTCAGTTTCTTTTCTTGTAGAACTTCTCCCAAATGAGCAACTGGGTGATGGTGAGTTAGGCCTAGCTTCCATAATCGATTAATTGGTATCAAAATTACGAGTTCCAAGCAACAATTAAAAGCAAGCTAGTATATAAACCATTAATTAAAATTCTGAAATAAACAATTAAACATAAAATCATAAGTTGTAAAAACAAACAAATTGAAAAAGAGGGAAACTTTGACGCCTGGTAGCACATAGTAAATTTTATTTAAAATTCACCAAATTTGGCATACACTACTTTTTGTCATAGGGAACAAAAATACAGGTTGAACAATTAAAAAAAAAACTTTGATTTTTTTTAATCACCCTAAATTATATATATATATATATATATATATATATATATATATATATATATATATTATATATAAGCAAAGAACCACAGGGAAAAGGAAAAGGAAACATGAAATCCGAGCGCTTTCGTGATATATTCACATCTTCAGGGACAAGAAAGAAATAGACAATTTACCAAGTAAATGAGTTAAATACAAAAGCGAAAAAATTCCCCAATAGGCAACTCAATTTAAAAAAGAACAGTAAAACAATCTAAAGATTTTTTCCCCAATAGATAACTTAATCTAAAGGCTATATAGTTTTTATGTATTCAATAATTTAGTAAAGGAAATTAGACAATTAACATGTACACAAAAAAATTATAACAGTTATTAGAAATAGTATTTAATTAAAACTGGCAATTAAATGGCAAGAATCTAAGGAAACAAAAGACATGGTGCAATCGTTGACACGTGCTCCTTCCAGAATATTCTGTTATCTATTGGGGAAGCGAAGAATTCCCCAATAGGTAACTCAATCTGAAAAACAATCTAAAAAATTTTCCCAATCGATAAATTGAGTTGCCTGTTGGGGAAGTTTTTCGCTTGTGTATTTAACTCATTTACTTGGTAAATTCTGTCTATTTCTTTCTTGTCCCTGAAGATGTGAATATATCACGAAAGCGCTCGGATTTCATGTTTCCTTTTCTTTTTCCCTCTGGTTCTTTGTTTATTGAAAAGATCACGTGTTGTTCTGTAATTTTATTGCATATATATATATAATATATATATATATATACAAAATTAATTTCGCCATACTCAAAAAATAATTAGAAACCAATGGACTAATTTATGTTCATGATACTTGCCACGATTAATGTGAAGGAAGGAAGTCTTGCTCAGAGTATTTTTCTCTTTCATGAACTTATGTGACGAACTCAGACAGGGATTTTGGTCAGTCGTGAAGATGGGGAGTACCTATTAGATAGGATTTTCAGGGCGAAAGTTTCGTGCAAAAAGTCCGAAACGACATTTGCTGCATGCATGAAGTTTTACGCCGTCCTGCTGAAACCAAACTCTGTTCATATCAATGTTTTTGCCCATAAAAACAGGGATGAATTGTTCTTGGAAGCTGCTGAGGTGAACATTTTGATCCACCCGTTGTATCATTAAAGATTGGGCCAAAGAAATACTGAAGGCCGTGATAACAAATTACATTGCCCGGACTTATCACGTAATTTCGCAAAGGAAGAATACTTTTCGCACGTTGTGCCTTTAATATATATATATATATATATCGGGTGGCCCATAAGTTCCAATCGGTTATAATTAAAGCGAAAATACAAAAATCAAAGTAAAAAGTTTATAATAAGTTTAGAAATATTTATTGATTAATTACACTGGGGAACACAACTTTTGGTGACTTAGATGTTAGACCTGTTTCTGGGTATATTGAGGTCGCTGATTCTAAAAATGACATTAGTTTTTCTCCATCAGCTCTGCTTATCAAGATATGATATATATCTATATATATTTCTATATAATGTATATAATATTATATAATTGCTGACTGGCAATCACTGTTGTTGTCAATTGAATACAAAAGTATGATGAATGTCAGCAAAAATAGTGTATTAACATCAAACAAGCATAAGGTACGAAAAATATTTCTTAAATTCAAACAAGCTTGAGACACGAACGGCAAAAAAAGTTCTTTCATTGAGACATCTCACATAAACCGTGTTTCTGAGATTTCTTGCGATGAGATGTGCCAGGACATTCTCGTTGGATGCTCCAGCAGTAATCTGCCATCATGTGAGTATCCCATCGTCCGCGTACCGTTCTTCCATGGTCCTTAGTTCTTGGTGAAATCGTTCACCCTGTTCCTCGCTTAGATCACCGAGGTTATCTGGGAAACGATCCAAATGACTGTGGAGGTAATGCAGTTTGATGCTCATTTTACAGCCAAGTTTACAAAAAGAAGAGAGCATATTCTCCACTAGTTCACCGTAGTTATCGGCCTTATAGTTCCCAAGGAAATTCTTCACAACCATACTAAACGATGACCACGCACGTGCCTCAATGTTGTCCATTGAATCTTGGAAACGCGGGTCTTTCATGAGTTCCCGGATTTGCGGTCCATCGAAAATACCTGCCTTCAGCTTTTCCATGCTCAGCGCAAGAAATTTTCTACATATGTAGCCAAAACACGTCCCATCTCTGTTCAAAGCCTTTATAAATTGTTTCATCAAACCTAGTTTGATGTGCAGTGGTGGCAATATGATCCTTTCTCTGTCAACCAAAGCTTCTTTGGTGATATTTTTTTCTCCAACCACCATGTTTTCTCTCAGAGGCCACTGTCTTCTCACCCAGTGTTCATCTTTAGCTCTACTGTCCCAGAGACATATAAAGCACGGGTACTTGGTGTACCCGCTCTGCTGGCCCAGGAGAAAATTCACCATCTTCAGATCCACACAGATCACCCATTGGTGGTCTCGGTATGATATCTTTTCTAGGACTAGGGCGACTGTCCCGTGCTCTTCTCTCATACCGACTGAGTGACCAATTGGGATTGATCTGTATCTGTTGCCGTTGTGTAGAAGAACACATTTTAGGCCCCGTTTGGAGCTATCTATGAATAACCGCCATTCACTTGGTATGTATTCCGATATGCCCATTTTCATCAGCAATCCGCGCACATTGTTGCAGAAAACTAAATCGTTCTTTTGAGAAGAAGGGCAGTAAATCCTTTTCTCTGTCGCGATATAACGTGATTTTGGTTCCCGGCAGCAGTAAATTTTTTTCTCCCAGCCTGGAAGCTAACAATTCAGACGATTTCTTCGAAAGACTTAAGTCCCTTATGAGGTCGTTTAATTCGTGTTGACTAAAACCTTCTGCAACTGATGACGGTCCTTCGAAATCACTGTCATTTTGCCCACATATGCTTTCTTTGTCAGTAGCAGATTCATCATCTTCTTGAGGGAGCTCTGGAAGATGGCTGAATGATGGGACAGGTATCTCATCTGAATGTGAAACAGGCCGTCTAGCTGAGTCTATGTCAGGATACGTCCATTTACTCCGGTTACGTCCATTGATGCCCTTTATATTCACCAAACAAAAGTAACAGTCATCACTGTGGTTTCTCTGTTCTCTCCATACCATTGGTATACCAAATTTCAGGCGCCTCCTCTTTCCGTTGATCCATTGCCGCAGATGCTCCGTACACGTTTTACACACAACATGAGGAGCCCATGGCTTATCTTGGTTCCCTAGTTGTACTTTGAAATAGGCAAAATAAGCTTTTTTCACAAAATCAGTAATAGTTTTTCTCTGTTCAATGAACGTGTACTCTCCGCAGATAAAACAAAACACATCTGGATGATTTAAACACTTTCTTCGTGATGAAGCCATGTCAACACCTGTAACAGGAAAGAATTCACGTTAGTACATGTACAATACACATGCAAAACAGCAACATCAGCAAAATCATAGCTACAATTTAATTATACAGATACATTTAGATTTACGAGCAACTCATAATATCGTTCCAGAAGAGTAATAAAGTAGGTAATGACGTATGCAATATCTCAAAAACTAGAGCTGCTAGAACAAAATGGATGATATTTTCTGAATCAGTGGCATGAAAATATCCAGAATAAGGTCTAAAATATCAGGCACCAAGAAATTTTTTTTTTTTTTGTTCCCCAGTGTTATTCAAAGTGGAAAATCTAACCATCTCGACAAATATTATATTCTTTCCTTAGTAATCGATTACGACAGTGTGAGCTCCGCTAGATGGATTTTCGCTTTAATTATAACCGATTGGGACTTATGGGCCACCATATATATATATATATATATATATATATATATATATATATATATATATATATATACATTTTAACTGCAAACAACACACAGTATAATTAACGTAAAGAACGACGCTTGTATAGAAGAACGTTCCGCACAAGATGAGGAGAAAGAACGAACAAATGAAAAATGAGGTAACCACCCGGGAATCGAACCCGGGATCTTCCGATTGCCGGTCAGATATGCTAACCACTACACCATGGGCCTCGCCTAATCAGAAGTCGTAATTCTCCTACATACGAGCAGAAACCAATGCCCTGAGGGGGCACCTCCCGCATGTCGCACATATATACATTTTAACTGCAAACAACACAGTATAATTAACGTTTGCAGTTAAAATGTATATATGTGCGACATGCGGGAGGTGCCCCCTCAGGGCATTGGTTTCTGCTCGTATGTAGGAGAATTACGACTTCTGATTAGGCGAGGCCCATGGTGTAGTGGTTAGCATATCTGACCGGCAATCGGAAGATCCCAGGTTCGATTCCCGGGTGATTACCTCATTTTTCATTTGTTCGTTCTTTCTCCTCATCTTGTGCGGAACGTTCTTATATATATAATATATATATATATATATATATATATATGATACACACAGACCGTGCATGGAACAAGGAACTGTTCTGGGATAATTAAATCCACTATAGTCCGAATAAGTAATGGTAAATGACAAATACCATAGTTTTTCTTTTCATGATGCTAGCCCGACGTGGGCAACGGGTCACTCGTAAAGAGGTCCCATAAATCGATATTTATTTACTATATTTATGGACTGTAGTGGATTTAATTATCCCAGAAGAGTTCCTTGTTCCATGCACGGTCTGTGTGTATCAGAAAAAACTCAGGGGACCATTCTAAGTTCATTCCCATATATATATATATATATATATATATATATATATATATATATATATATATATATATATATATGATGAATAAAACCACGAAGGAAAGGAAACACAAAATGGTGCTCAAGCGCTTTCGTCTAATGACATCCTCAGGAACACTGAAGTACATAAAGGGGTAACAGCCTATATATAGGTTACAGAAAGAAAAAAAAGAAAAATAAATAACATACATACATACATACACACACACATATATATATATATACATACATATACATATATAGATATGCAATAAACAGAGAAGTAAAAATAAAATTAAAAATTAAAAATTAAAGGATTATCAGTGAGGCGTACAGATTTGTAAGGAATAATATCGATTTTTAGCACAAGATCAAATGGATTATAAAAATACAAATTTATATTGGAAAACTGCCCGGGTTTTAACACTGCCTATGGTCAGGTTTCGATATATATAAAAATAAAATGCAAATTAAAAGTTAATAAAGTAGCAGACAAGTTTACCAAAGATTTAGTGTTCTACCCTTCTTATCTAAATCTGTTTGGAAGGAATTCAAAATAACAGGATCGAGTTGAAAAAGACCTTTGCTTATGTTGAAGTTATTTGAAAGTTGGATAATGGCAGACTCAAGAATATTTCTATTAACAATGTTGCTAGAATGGAATAAAACTGAAGCATTATTCCAATCAATACAGTGGGCTAACTCTGACAAATGGACAGAAAGGGCACTGGACAACTGTCCTGTTCTAACGGAATATTGAATGCTGTTTTATACGTGTGTGCAAATCCTTTCCCGTCTGACCTATGTAAAAGGAATCACATTGTTTACAACCAATTTTATAGATAATGCCTGAATTATTGGTAGGGCTATTTTTTACTATGATATTTTTCACAATATTGTTATATGAAAATACTACATTAATATCCAAAATGTACTTAATGTACTTAAACTTTTGGATATTAATGTAGTATTTTCATATAACAATATTGTGAAAAATATCATAATAAAAAATAGCCCTACCAATAATTCAGGCATTATCTATAAAATTGGTTGTAAACAATGTGATTCCTTTTACATAGGTCAGACGGGAAAGGATTTGCACACACGTATAAAACAGCATCAATATTCCGTTAGAACAGGACAGTTGTCCAGTGCCCTTTTTGTCCATTTGTCAGAGTTAGCCCACTGTATTGATTGGAATAATGCTTCAGTTTTATTCCATTCTAGCAACATTGTTAATAGAAATATTCTTGAGTCTGCCATTATCCAACTTTCAAATAACTTCAACATAAGCAAAGGTCTTTTTCAACTCGATCCTGTTATTTTGAATTCCTTCCAAACAGATTTAGATAAGAAGGGTAGAACACTAAATCTTTGGTAAACTTGTCTGCTACTTTATTAACTTTTAATTTGCATTTTATTTTTATATATATCGAAACCTGACCATAGGCAGAGTGTTAAAACCCGGGCAGTTTTCCAATATAAATTTGTATTTTTATAATCCATTTGATCTTGTGCTAAAAATCGATATTATTCCTTACAAATCTGTACGCCTCACTGATAATCCTTTAATTTTTAATTTTTAATTTTTATTTTTACTTCTCTGTTTATTGCATATATATATATATGTATATGTATATGTATGTATGTGTATATATAGATATGTATGTATATATATATGTGTGTGTGTATGTATGTATGTATGTTATTTATTTTTCTTTTTTTCTTTCTGTAACCTATATATAGGCTGTTACCCCTTTATGTACTTCAGTGTTCCTGAGGATGTCATTAGACGAAAGCGCTTGAGCACCATTTTGTGTTTCCTTTCCTTCGTGGTTTTATTCATCATAAATATTTTTCACGTGTTACTTTCGTGAAATAATTTTCATATATATATATATATATATATATATATATATATATATATATATATATATATATATATATACCCTTCTACAATAATCGTGCATATTTCATGAGCGCAAATTAATCCATTGATTTTTAATTATTTTTTAAACATGGCGAAATTAAGTATCCAAACTGTGGTATAATTAAAGAATGAAACACACACACACATGTTATATATATATATATATATATATATGTGTGTGTGTGTGTGTGTTATATATACCAACAGGGAGAGTAAAAAGCGATTCCAAGGCCTTTCGTATATTCAAACAGCTTGTCAGGGAAAGAAGAAAGAGAACACAAGGCGGAATATACACAATATATATATATATATGGTGCAGATATTGTAAAAGAAGAATTAGCAAAAGATTAGCAGTCGTAACAAGATACGATCCATTTTAAGAGTTGTTGAACTGTTATTGAAATTATTTACAAAGTACATTGATATTCTGAGAATATTTCTTAAATATTCCATAGTATATTTTAATAATTTTCTAATCATCTTGATTAATACTACGATTATTTCTATAGATATGATTAAATAATACATTAGAATTATTCGCTGTTCTACACGCATATTTATGCTGTTTTTAGGGATGCACCGATATTAAAATTTAATCGTTACCGATACTGACATAAAAACCGATACTGACATAAAAACCTATACTGATATAAAAAACTACACCGATATACAAGCCGATACAGATATCAAAAAAGATACCGATACCGATACATATGAAAAATAATATTCTGATAGCGTACAATGTACAGGGTGGCCCATAAGTCCCAATCGTTTATAATTAAAGCTAAAATCTATCTAGCGGAGCTCACACTGACGTAATCGATTACTAAGGAAAGAATATTTGTCGAGATAGTTATATTTTGTACTTTGAATAATTAATCAATAAATATTTCGAAACTTACCACAAATTTTTTACTTTGTTTGATTTTTTTTATTTTCGCTTTAATTATAACCGATTGGAACTTATGGGCCACTCTGTAGTATCAAAGAGAAAGAAGTCTTACTAAATAGTTTTAAGTGCAAATTTGTGAAGCTGGCTACAGCTATATTTCAAAACCTTTTGGCCCCATTTGGAAGAATGGTTACTAAGAACATTACAATTTTTCAATGTTGGTAGTGAAAGTAGATGTTATTGTTTGTCATTTCCTAGTTATGGCTCAAGGAGCGAAAGTCCAAGAAGGTATAGGGTCTAACCTATACGAATAAAGGATCTTTTTGGTTTGGCGGTCTCCTATCTCCCCACCAAATTTGCTATAGCACATATAACAGGATATAATTAATTATTAGGTAAAAGTTGCTTAAAATTAATCGAAACCTACGGGAAAATTATTGAATGCCCGGTTAGGTCAACTGTACGCCCTTGACGAATGGTTAGGTTCAGTTGTGATATTTTCGTTAAAACGGATCTTTTCGGTTTGACTGACTGCTGCAGATTTTTGCAAAAATTAGCAGATCAATTATTTACAAATTTTATCCTAAGGAAATATCTAATTCCTAACGTAACTTAACTAAACCTAACCTACCTAACCTAACTTACATTTCCTTAGGATAAAATTTGTAAAAACTGATTTGCTAATTTTCGTAAAAATCTGTAGCAATCCGCCAAACCGAAAAGACTCCAAATAAATTTTTATCTTTGGACAAAATTTTTTTTTATGTAGCCAATAAAATCTGAATCTCCTATATCCATATGGTTTAGAAATCTTTGATGTACAATATATCGTATTCGAAAGTCTCAAATCTTAATTATCATTTTAAATTTTTATGTCATTAGATTAATGCTCGAACATCTGCTTTCTTTCAAATTTTCAGAATTACCATAATCTTTAATGTAAGTTCACAGTTTTATTCTTTAAGCCTAGACCCTCAGTTTAGCTTAAGGCTGGCTCTAGGCTAAAAATTTTTATTATGCCTTTACATCAAAGCTTTCAAATCCATTATGGAAATATTTTGAAGTTTACAAAAGTAATCAAAGTAAGGCAGAGTTTAGGCACTTTAGTTTCAAGAGGAGGTGATGTTCCCCAGAAAAGGACATCCAATTTGAAATCACACTTAAGAACAAACCATGAAAGTGAAGGGTTGTCACCCAATTACTTTAACGTTGTTGCACACACAAATCTGGGAAATAACAAAGGAGTTTACTCAGGTTATATGATTAAAAAATTGGTAGCGATAGCCAGCTTAACCTTCAGCCTTGCTCGGTTAGGCCAATCAGCATACGTGGATAAGTTGGATCATATAAGCGTTACAGCTGCACTTACGGCGAGCACATCTCATACGAGAGTAGATCTTCGGTTTACAAGATGCCTAGCCACGGCCCTGTTTCGGCTTTGGGCCTACCTATTTACACCCACCCACCCTTGATTTATATTACTTAGATTATCGGAATTTACCACACACACACACACACACACACACACACACACACTGGAACAATAAAACTACACTTTAAGTTAGCTCTTTGATGACGGCGTCGCTTGTCCCACACATTTGGTTATTTAGGAAAATATTACCACTCCACTTAAGGTTTTACTAGAGCCACATATAAGTTACAGTCGGGTATGAAATAATTTGTTAGAAAAATATTAAATACTTAAGCCACAGGTATTAAATGGAAATTATATATATATATATATATATATACACCTTTTGGTTTGGTATTAACCTTTTGGTTAGCTTCCGCCCGAATTGTTCATTCTGACGAAGGTCAAGCTTTTCACTCCACCTTAGACCTACAGTTTAACGTGGAATCCGAACCACGCCCCATCAGCAGCCCAGCGTTTTAACCACTAGGCCACCTAGGGTACCCATTTATCTACCAACCACTTTCTTTATTGTGTGGAAGGATGAAGAGCTGGATTTTGCTGCGCGCCGGCTGCCGTCGGGTCTCGAACCCGGGGCCGATGGATTCGTAGTCAGCGACGCTAACCACTATACCACTATATATATATATATATATATATATATATATATATATATATATATATATAATATATATATATATATATATACGTACACAGGGGTGTGACAAAATAATGGAAACACTGTTGGAAATGCATGATTTAATTACTAATAAGGGGTTGGACCACCCTTTGCTTGCAGGACAGCTTCAATTCTTTGTGGAATTGATTCATACAAGTTTTGAATGGTTTGTAGTGGAATGTTTAACCATTCCTCAAGAAGGAAGGCTTCAAGCTCCCTAAGAGATGAAGGTGGTGGAAATCTGCTCCGCACTTTATTTGGAGAACTGACCATAAGGGTTCAATAATATTTAAATCTGGCGACTGGGGAGGCCATGAAAGACATTTGACTTCATCCTCATGCTCTTCAACCCAAGAATGTACCCGCTTAGCTGTGTGTATGGGAGTATTATCGTCTTGAAATATGGCAACATCTGTGGGAAACATTGTTTGCACCATGGGAAGCACCTAGTCCTTTAAAATGTCCTCATATTTATTTGCAGTAATTCTGCCATGCAGTGCAATGATATGACCCAATGAATGCCACGATATCGCTGCCCAAACCATTACTGACCCTCCTTCATGCTTGACGGTTGGTAAGAGGCAGTCAGGGTTGAAAGCTTCTTTTGGCTTTCTCCAAACATAAACTCGAGCTGATGTTGGGAAAAGGGTAAAGGACGATTCATCTGACCATATTACACTTTCATTGCTCAGTGCACCAGGTTATTCTGGTAGCAGTTGTCTTGTGTTTTTTCGCAACAATCCTTTTCAACGTCCTTCTGTCTCTGTCGGTGAGCTTAGGCTTCCGACCACTGTTGTTCTTTGCAGATGTTGTCTTTCCCTGTTCAATGTATGCCGCCATCACCTTGGATACAGTTCCTCTTGAAACGTTGAACAACCTTGAGGTTTCAGTCACTGACGCACCTGCCAACCGAGCGCCAACTATTTGACCTCTTTAAAAATCTGAGCGATTCTTCATTATATTATGTATTCAAAAAATGGCCTGGAATATAGAAGAACGTGATTAATGTCATTAATGTCGTAGTAATCACTATAAGAATCAACATTAGATTCTCGAATAAAGGTTTTCTATAAAGCGCTATAAATATATTAAAAAACTATACTTTTTTATCAGTGTTTCCATTATTTTGTCAAACCCCTGTGTGTGTGTATATATATATATATATATATATATATATATATATATATATATATATATATATATATATATATATATATAATCTTAATTGACTTAAATCGAACTTTATCATTAACGCTTGGAAATTCCCGTGAATTGTCCGGGCATTGTTTAATTATTTCTCTCCACTCTTCTTCTGCTGGGATGTTACCGACTCTCTCTATGACAAACTCTTCTTCACTCACTGACTCTCGATCTACGCTGCGCCTTCTTTTTCCCTTCGAGAATTCGGATTTTGATCTCACCTTGGGAAAACACAATCGTACTTCTTTTTTTCGTTTGATTCTGGAACTTGGAAACAATTTTAAAATATATTATATTATATGAGTTTTACAAATTCTAACCATTTTATATTATTTAACTAACTTATGTTACCTACAGTATTTGACAGTATTAAATGATTTTTATACTTATTTCAAGTACTTTTGGAGGTGTGGCATCACGTGACTGATATTCTCTCACCTTATTAGTTAAACAAAAAATAAAACATCACGAGTTCCAGTATAAACAAGTTGAGACCTATTTGGATGTTTACGTACAGGCAGTCATGTATTCCTTCTTGGGATTTACCTCAGACCTACTTGGAATTCATATCCTACCTAACTTGTGTTTTTCATTTTCGTAAAAAATTTTACTATATTTTATATCATCAATAAATCCCCTGTTTTACAACCCCAACAAAAGTGTTCTTAACACTCTGGAGTACTACGTACGCGTTTCGCGTCAAAACTCTATCCTACCCTTGGGTCCCTTCTTACGCGAAACGCGTCAAGTTGATCTGTGCCTCGTCGCAGCTGACACACTATATGCGTCAAGACGACAATACTCACAGAAATTTTGCATTTACTCTTATCCAGATCAACTTGGCGCGTTTCGCGTAAGAAGTGACCCAAGGGTAGGATAGCGTTTTGACGAGAAACGCGTAAGAAATAGTCCAGAGTGTTAAGAAACGAGAGAAATGTTCTGAAAATGCTCAATATACGGATTCTTCTCAAAGGCCATTGACTTCTTACTGTATATCTAAAACTAGTCAAGAAACTAAAGCTATTGGATCAACTGATTCAGATTCAACTCGAGGAAACCCCAAACAAGCCTAAATAAGTTGAACCCTGCACTCCCTAATCTAGTGGCATTGGAAACATTTCAGTAGAAACCATTCAATCCAAATCATCTAAGCACTTTAAGTGATGTGCTAGAAAAGATGCTGCGGAATATCACTAATCTTAAAGTAAAAAAATAGGTGAAATAATGTGTTGCCATTCAACCTCACTCTTTTGTAGAAGACTTAGCTTCCAAAGCCTTCTCTATCAGTTACAATCAAGGTATAAATTTCACTGAAAATGTTATTCCTAATATGCATGAAAAATAAAATGAAAGTTTGAGCTACCTTTAAGAGACGATGATTATGTCAGCTTGACATCTGATGGTTGGACTGCCAGCTACTGCTTAGAATAATTTTTTTTAGCTTGAATGTTCATTGGATTGATGAAGAATTTGATGCTAAATCTGCCATTCTCCAAATTACACCTTTTCAGGCTCACATACCAGTGATAAAATCGTAAATTTTTTCACCAAGTCACTGGAAGATTGGAAGACTCCATTTGAGAAAGTGCGTATGATAGTTACTGATAATGCAGCTAACATGAAGGGAGCCATGACAGTTACTGAAATGGAGGATACTTGGATGGGATGTGGAGGAGATTGTAGACACCAATTGACGGAAGAAGTACTCCAGGGAGTGCTGGAACCCCCGTTTCTCCTGTCACCGTTCTCCTTAGCTGATCTTTTTCCGTATCTCATCTGCCCTGTTAGCAGTCCAGCATGCTCTCAAACAAACACTTCTCCCTCTGTTCCTCACTACACACACATGCATTTTACACACTACATAGTCTTTTCAAAATTAAAAAAAAAAAAGGCATCTTTTTTAAGAGCCTCGAAGACCTTGATTTCGGCTCTCTCCTCCTTCTAGGGGGGAGGCGTTTTTACGGACATTCGCCCTTGGCCCCTCTTCCTGCATAAGAAAAATCCATACACTGTAGTCTGTATGTATTCCTTTTTTTCAGAACTGTTAATGATATGCTACAAACTGCTAGAAATGTTGCCATTCATTTTTACCATTTAAGTTCTTCCAGTGAAACTTTTCTAGTAAAACTTAAAAGTTATTGTTAAGTTTTAATACATACAAAAGTTTTGTGGAATATTAGTTCTTTTTAAACCATTTTCATTAAAATTTCAGTAGATCGGTTTGCTTCACCGATACCGATATATCGGTAAAAAGAAATATTATCGGCATACCGATACTGTTATATCGGTGCACCCTACCCGTTTTACTCTGACATCTAAAGTTTTACCAGTTTGGTTTATATAGGGTGTCCATAATTACCCTGATTAAAATATGCTATAACTTTTAAATAAACACTCGTATTCAAACACAGTTTTAATCATAAGTAGATAAACATACAAAAGTTTTGATACATAGTTAATGAACTTAATAAGCTTCCACATGTGCACCCCTAGTGGCACGTAAAATGTCTAAACGGTATTCACACTCACGCCACACATTTTCCAACATTTGTGGGTTAACTGTTGCAATTGCATCCGTAATACGTTCTCGCAATGTCCTGATATCTGGAACAACTGTTGCATAAACCAAATCTTTAACATGACCCCAGAGAAAGAAATCCAGCGGGGTAATGTCTGGTGATCTTGGGGGCCATGGGATTGACCCGTCCCTGCCAATCCATCGATTTGGAAATGTTGCGTCGAGAGTTTCACGAACAACATGCGCCCAATGAGGGGGGTGCCCCATCTTGTTGGAAGATGACAGTTGGCTGCCTGTCCTGCAGCTGGGGGATGGCGTAATTAGTGAGCATATCCAGGTACACAGTTGCGGAAACAGTGTTCTCAGCGAAGAAGAAAGGACCAATTATCTGGTCATGCATTAGTCCACACCAGACATTGATCTTCGGACTACCCCGAATATGCTCCCTTACGGCACGTGGGTTTTCCGATCCCCAAATACGCACATTGTGTCTGTTGACTCTACCACTAAGATGAAACGTAGCCTCGTCTGAAAAGCAGACACGTAACAAGAAGTCATTATCCTCGTCAATGCTGTTCAAAATGTTAATAGCGAATTGTTCACGTTTTGGACGGTCATCAGGCTTCAGGTCTTGAACAATTTGTACCTTGTAGGCGTGTAACTTCAAACGTTTGTGTAACACCTTGTGCACCGTAGACTTCGGTATCTTTAGTTGGCATGAAGCTTGTCTCACCGATTTCCTTGGTGACCGTGTGAAAGCAGTTTGAATGTTTTCCACCGTCCCATCGGAAACTGATGGTCTACCACTGCTCTTTCCATTTTCCACGTTTCCAGTTTCCAAGAATTTTTTCATCCACGACTTAATTAACTTCACATCAGGTGGATTCTTTCCATACTTTGTTCTGAACCTTCGCTGAACACTGACAGGAGATTTCGTTTCTGCAAGCCACACAACACATTGTGCCTTCTCTGTCACAGACGCCATCTTAACTGAACAGCTACTACAGCGCTCCTAGCGGCGAATGCGGTAGACGAAACACACAGCACAGAAACTCTATGCGTGTACGAGATCACCCGTAAAAATAAAACGGATGTAAGATTCGTCATTAAAACATGAGAGCATACTGTTTTCAGGGTAAACATTTATGGACACCCTGTATATACTAAATGACAGTGTTTACATCCGGTAGAATTAGACTGAGCCGCATTATTTGGGCTGTTTTTAATTAAATGAGATTTGATAGAAGTTTTCTAACTAAAAGCTACGTTAATTCGAAATATTTTAAGTAAGGTCGGAAGGCGCTTAAAGTTTACATGGTAAGGAAAGCTGAGGATAGTTTTATGATCAAACTTCTTAGTCTTCCTTACCATGTAAACTTTAAACACGAAAAGGGAGAAAACTTTTGTTATGAATAACGGCTTAAAGAAATTTGACGCAAATACTTGATAGAGAGTGAACTGCAATTATTCTTTAAATAATAATTATAATGCACACTTAAAAAATGTAGATTTTAGTACATAATTCTATAAATTTAGATTCCCATTGCAATTTTATGGAATAATTTTTCAATTGCGATGAAATGTATTTTTTTAATATTTTATGTAAGAAAGTTTTGTAGCTGTTGTGGAATAATAATAATAATAATAATAACAACAATAATAATAAGTGGTTTCTATTATCATTAAATGTCATTTTATCCTTAAAATTATCCGTAATCGATAGGGTTGCGAAAATATACAAGGTAATTTGATACTTTGGCATCGGATAATGGATGGTGTAGGAAAAAATACTCGAGTTAGTCTATAAGTATTTCTTTCATAAAATATAAAATTTTCCAGTTTGAATTTATATTATAATAATAATAATAATAATGATGATAATAATAACAATTATAATTAAATGATGGCTATACATTTTTGCATCCAAGAATTTAAAACAATACATGAATTAATTATTTACAATGCGATATAAGGAAGAGATTACAAATGTTTTTGGTTTTTGGTCCATTTTGGGTAGAGCAAGCTTGAAACTGTATTTGGTTTATTGAGGAATTTACAGATTTAACGGTCAATGATACGAGGACTTTATCAATAAATATCTTGAGGTATTTATAACACCATTTACAAATACACAGATATGATGACAGTGATTACAACAATCTCATTCCACTTACTGTCCTCATTTCATTCCACGACCATGAAAGTGAGAAATCCCTGAGTGAGACTCTCAAATGAGACAATTTTCAAATCGATCCACTCCCATCTTCGTGCCATTCTCATTCTTATCCACGGATTTCTCACTTTGGTACAGGTTAGGTTAAGTTCAGTTGGGTTAAGAAATAGTAGACATTCTCATTTGGCGCTCCTACCGAAAATGAGAATGGGAATAACGTTCTTTCTCAAATGTGAATTTCTCACTTTGTGCAGTCTCACTCGCGGATCGCGAATGGGAATGACATTGAGTGGAATGTAATCATTACAACAACCACGCTAAATAAACTGAATTGCAACATACTGTTCGTTCATTGGTGATAAGCTCCGGGTGTGTGTGTGTGTGTGTGTGTGTGTGTGTGTGTGTGTGTGTGTGTGTGTGTGTGAGTAACTTGGCACTCTTACTTCAGGCATCATGCAGATGTGCGCTGGAGATAAATTTAAAAAAATTCTTTGTGTAAATGATATGCAGCGAACTTTCTGCCTAACGTGTGTGTGTATTCCTGCAAATTTTGCTCGTTGAATTAATTGGAAGTAAACATCACCGTTTTGTATGATCTAAATTTAAATCATGATTTAAATATAAAAAACAGATATGAAAAGTTTCACCGAACTTCTTCCGCTAACCTCCTAAAAAAGAAGTAAAAAATTTAACGTTTTCAGTAGAGAATTATTTTGCATATACTTTATATACAGGGTGTTTCATAACATGTGGGACGCACTTTCAGGATGGATTCAGGACCTGAAGACAATGAAAAAAGCTTATAACATATGCCTGGAATCGCTTTGTTTCCGACTTACAGCCCGTTATGTGTTCCAGCAAGTATCCGCATTACCTTTAAAGGAAGTGCTCAAAATGACCGCCTTGCGCTTGAATACACGCCTGAACACGCCTCGTCATAGACTGCCTGACGCGTTCAAACATTCCAGGTATTGCTCGGATTTTCTGGCATCCTTGTTCTACACGTTGGCGAAGCATTTCAACGTTGTCAATTGGTATTACGTAAACGATGGATGACCCCATCAGATGACCCCACAGGTAAAAATCGAGTGGATTCAGGTCCGGGGAGCGAGCAGGCCACTCAATGGGTCCTCCACGGCCTATCCATTTATCAGGGAAATGGTCATCCAAATAGTCTCTGGCTACTCGACTAAAATGAGGCGGAGCGCCGTCATGCATAAACCACATACCACGTCGGACATCAAGAGGAACTTCATCTAGTAAATCGATTAAATCATTCCTTAAAAAATTGGAATACGATTCTCCTGTTAATCTTCCAGGCAAAACAAAAGGACCGATTAAGTTGTCGGCAATAAGTCCTGCCCATACATTGATACTAAGTTGTTATTGGTGCCTTGACTGGATGATGGCATGCGGACTCTCTTCGGCCCAGTGATGAGTGTTGTGAAAATTGATCACGCCATTTCTTGTGAAGGCAGCCTCATCAGAAAACAACACGGAACGGAGGATAGAAAAAGAGGATCGCGAGCACACTGTTGAAAGAACCAAGTACAAAAAGCCTCTCGTGGTGGGAAATCGGCTTCAGTAAGTCCTTGTACTCTCTGAACGTGATATGGGTAAAGCTGTTGTTCCCGTAAACTTCTCCACACAGTTGTGTATCTTACACCCTCTGCTGCTGCTATCCTTCGGGTGTGCTGACACCAGGATGTTCCTCCACGCGATTCAGGACCCGCTCCTCCAACTCAACAGTTCTGGCGCTGATTGGTCTACCACCATCTGAAACTCGCTTGTTGAATGATCCTGTATCACCAAGACGCTCGTCTATTCTCTGAAAGGTCTTATCTGGCAGACGGCGATTCGGAAACCTTTCCGCATACAGACGTCTTGCTGCGCTGGTTAAAAAGTCTTGGCCCCCTGGCAACAAAGCTATTTTCCTTCAGTGTTGAGGAGGTCCCTTGTTGGGCTTTTAATTTGGGAACACTACACATTCTGCCTTTCCTATTTTCCATTGTTGTTTGAATGGTAATTGTGTTTAGTTTTAGGTTTGGTTCCAGTTTTTCGATCATTTTCCATATGTAAGGGGTTCCAAAAAACCTTAGCCCCCCCATTTGCAGCTTACATGTTTACTTATATCGAAATAGTTTTTAGTGATTATAAAAATATATAAAATTCTTTATTTATTGCAGGTATTAAAATTACTCTAGCTGATAAAGTGATAATATAATGGCTTCTCAATTAATTGGTGATTCGGAGAGGCAACGTGTGATAGATCTCATACGAGCAATAACATTTCGGGAAGCTCGTGATGCTGGAGCCACCTTTATAACACGTTCATGGGTTGCCAAAAAGTTGCGAAGAAGTGAGGACTTCGTCAAAAGAAATTGGAATAAAACTTTGGATGAATGTGAAATGGATACAACCAAATCTGGGCGCCCAAATTTACCACTCTCTCAGGAAACAAAGGACATCATTGAAAGCGGTACGCGTAAGCAAAAAACAGCTGTGCTAAACTTTCTAGAGAGATCAAAGTGTTGAGAGGAAAGATCGTTAGTGGTGAGATCATTCGACTGTACCGTCATAGGCAAGGTTTAAAGCCTTGGCATGAACTTCCAAAGCCAAGAAAAACTCAACTTAACATCAATGACAGAATGTGGTTTGCCCATTATCTTGAAGATTGGGATGTGGATGATTTCATGCATTTAGCTGTCTCCGATGAATTTTTTGTTTACGTAACACGTCGGCCTAACTACCAAAATGATCGAGTGTGGGCCACAACACCAGATGAAATCGATGACAATGAATGTTATCGCGAATTATTAAAAAGTCCAGACTGTGTTGGTGTGTTTGTTTTGTTCATTGCAAAGAAGCTCATGTGGGTGCTGAAGCCAAATGGTCAGAGTTGGGATGGACAGTATTTTCGTGATATTATTCTATCCCAGCATGTCATTCCTTTTCTAAGAAACCCAAACAATGTTATGGATGTCGATCAGGTCACACTTCTGCACGATAAGGCCCCCTGCTTTAAGGCATTAGCCACTCAACAGTTGTTGCGGAACCATGAGATCGATTTCTTTGGAAATGAAGAATGGCCAGGAAATTCTCTTGACCTGAACGTCTTTGAACACATTGGATCAGTTATAAAGGACAAGGTTGAATGTCTCTTGTTTCAAGAACCTGCAGCAAATCGATTTTCGAAGGATACAATGACGCAACACATTGAAACTGTTTTAGCAAATTTGCGTAACGATGAAGATCTATTCACGTCACTTTTGGCAAGCTACGCAAAGAGAATTCAGGCTGTCTTGGAAGCCAATGGCGGGAACACCAAGTTTTAATTGTTTCTCATTAAATGCAGGATTAAATTCTCTTTTGTAAGGTATGTTTAGTTTTACTGGACCTCTAATGGTTTAGGCCATGGCGGGGGGGCTAAGGTTTATTGGAGCCCCGTAGATTATGGTGTACCTCTCTCTTCGTCTTTACAGGGAGTACAGATTTAGTTTAGGTAGTCTTTCCCAGTAGTTGAGTTCTTTGCAGCCATCAATCTTAGCTGTGAAATGTCTGTGCGTTTCTTCTAGTCTATTAGTTTCTTCGTTTTTTATATGGGGACGTCAAAACTGAGCAGTATTCATGTTTTAGTATAATCAGTGTTTTTAGCAGGTGAATCATTACTCTCCTGTCCATTCTATTGAACGTTCTTAGTACCTGTCCCGCGACTCTTTTTTGCCTTATTTATTGCTATCTGATTTTGTGTTTCGAATTTGGCATCATCGGTCATTAACCGAAGATCGACCGCTTTCGTGCTTCTCTGAATTTCCTGTCTATCTGGAGCATAATATGCAGTCTGTTTAAGTTCCTCATTTCTACCATATCTCAAGAGCTGAAATTTCTCGGTGATAAATGTCATGTTGTTTTCTGACCATTTATATATTTTGTTCGTGTCCCTCTGCAAGGCCTCCACTTCATTTACATCGCTGATTTTTCTGCTGATCTTTGTATCGTCTGCAAGAGATGTTACTATACTGTTGCTGTTTACTCCTCTGTCTATGTCTGTTAGCATGGTAATGAACAGGAGAAGAGCCAGTACTGTCCTTGTGGTACTGAGTTGCGTACTTCCGATTCTGATGATGATATACCTTGAATTTTGACGACCTGTAGACGTTCTCTGAGGAAGTTGTAGGTCCATTTCCCCACTTTGCCTGTTATTCCCATATATTTCATTTTATGTCGAAAGCTTTAGCAAAATCTCTGTATATGACATCGTAGTTGTCATTGCCTTCCAGTGCATCTAGGATATTGTTGTAGTGTTCTACTAGTTGTGATTGGCATGATCTACCTGCTCGGAATCCGTGCTGATTTTCGCTGAATCTTTCCAGTGTCTCCAAGAAATCGTAAATTTTCTCTATTCTTTCAAATACTCTGGTGAGGTGCGACGTCAATGACACTGGTCTATAGTTCTTTGCTTGAGATCCGTTCCTTCCTTTATGTATAGGGACAATGTTTGCTCTTTTCAAGATGCTCGCTATTTCCCCAGTGTCTAGGGATCTTCTCCATATCCAGTATAAAGGTGTAACTATTTCATTTTTACAGTTTTTAATCAATTGTCCGGACCTGCAGCTGAATGTGATTTCATTTGTCCTATAGCTCTCGCTACATCTTCTGGGGTAAAATCAAAGTCTGTTATACATTCTCCTTGCAATTTCTGTTCAAAGAATGCATCTATGTGAGGTACCGCTTTATCACTTTTTGGGGTACTGAAAACTGATTCATACTGGGCTCTCAATGTTTCAGATATTTCTTTTGGATCGTCGGTTAGTTCATTATTTCTCTTCCTTAAGGGCCCAATAGCGGCGCGCGTTTTTGTTTTCCTTTTCGCATTGCTATACTGTAGAAGTATTTTGGATTTTCCTTTGCTTCTACCGCCTCTTCCTCTTCCTTCTCTGTATCGTCCTTAATCAGGGCTTGTATTTCCCTATCGATACCCTCCAGTTTTTCTTGTATTACTTTCCTGGCATTATCTCCGCAGTTGGCTAACTTAGACTCCACTCTCTTTCTTTTGCGGAATATTTTTCTCTTTTGCCTCTCTAGCCAGTTCCTCTTTCCTTTTGGCTGTGATTTCGGAGCATATTTTTCTAAAATTCTCAGCGTCTTTTCTTCAACATTGTTAGCATTTCTTCAATTGTTTCATTCTCTAAAACATATATATATATATATAATATATATATATATATATATATATATATATATATATATATATATTTGTGGTGTGTGTATGTGAAGAAGTTTGAAGATAGGAGAGCAGAAATGCGAAAGACAATTTGAAAAATCGTGTAAATACTCGTGTTGACCAAAAGAAAACTAGAATATGCCATATCCCGAACCACAAAACCCTTAGTAAAATTAAGGTTTTTGTGGTTCAGAACCCACGTGAAATTGTAGGTCCCCTCCGCCACCACGGAGGACATGCACAATACACAATTACAAACACGGTTAGGTAGACTAGCCACGAGTGGATCCTAGGGTCTTTGTTGGTCTGAAACATTATAACATTATATTGTAGTGCAAGTTCAGTGATATCCTATCGCCTAATTGTCTCCTGAACTATATGGAAGAAAAAAAACAAAATACCATGAAAATAGTGAAATGTCATCGGAACCTATGCCAAATACTTTGTAACATAGGAATTAAATAAAGTACAGCGCCCTTTTTTCGAAAACCATATATATATATATATATATATATATATATATATATATATATATATACCTCATTAATGTTCCGGTGTTGGTCTCTCTTCACACGAAGGTCAAGCTGGTGGCCCCGCCTCTAGGCCTGGCTCGGTGGAGGAGCGAGTTGCTTTCTTGCGCTCTCCACCGCACATAGCCAGGTACACCCGGCTCATCTGATACTATCCTGAGCCAGGCATCTAGTCTTCTCTTGAAGACTTCGACTTTGACCCTGTAACGTTTCTGAGGTCTTTTGGAAGCTAGTTAAAAAGTCTTGGCCCCCTGACAACCAAGCTATTTTCCTTCAGTGTTGAGGAGGTCCCTTGTCGCGCCTTTAATTTGGGAACACTACACATTCTGCCTTTCCTTTTTTCCAGCGTTGTTTGAATGGTAATTGGGTTTAGTTTTAGGTTTGGTATCAGTTTTTCGATCATTTTCCATATGTAGATTATGGTGTACCTCTCTCTCCTTCTTTACAGGGAGTACAGATTTAGTTTAGATAGTCTTTCCCAGTAGTTGAGTTCTTTGCAGCCATCAATCTTGGCTGTGAAATGTGTCTGCGTTTCTTCTAGTTTATTAATTTCTTCCTTTTTATATGGGGACGTCAAAACTGAACAGTATTCAAGTTTTGGTATGGTCAGTGTTCTCAGCATGGGAATCATTACTGTCTTGTCCCTCCTTTTGAACGTTCTTAGTACTTGTCCCGCGACTCATCTTGCTTTGTTTATCGCTATCTGATTTTGTGTCTCGAATTTGGCATCATCGGTCATTATTAGCGATAGATGGCGGAAAGATCGTTTGGCGACTGTAAGAACAAAAACAAATCATTCCCCTCCTCTCTCTCTCTCTCTCTCTCTCTCTCTCTCTCTCTCTCTCTCTGTTTATGTATATAGTGAGTGTGTGTGCGCACGCGCGCGCGCATTAGTTTCACCCGACTTACGAGGGTTTTTTTTCTCTGAAGCATTTTTTTTCTGAGTATTTTGTCATTTACCTCAAATTTTGCATAAAACATCAGGTGAAGTATTTTGAGATTTTTAAAATTTAGTTATCAAAAATATTTAGTTGCGTATGAGAAAGGTGAGGTAAGGTTTGATGAGGTTAAATTGGGCTAGGTTTGGTAAGGTTAGATTAGATTAGGTTTGGTTAGATTAGATTTTATAAGGTTTAGGTAAGCTTTGGTAACGTTAGGTTAGGTTGTGCTGTTCGTGCGCGTGTGTTTCGTTGACCTCTTCCTTTGTGCTCAGTGAGTATTCATTTTCATTCTGTTCTGATGAAGTCTGATTTCGCCGTGGGATTTCTCCAGCATGTTTTAGTTAAGGAAACTTTGAAACTAAATAGTTTTCACGATATATTTCAATCTCTTAATTTTATTGCCTTTTTAATTCACTTATACCATTTATTTTTATTAGTTCCTTCTCTCTCTCTCTCATATATATATATATATATATATATATATATATATATCAGTGGCGTGCATTCAGGGTAAGCTTGGTAAGCGCTGCCTACCCTAATAAAAATCTTATTGAAGATATTAAAGACAGTAGCCTACCGTATTTTTCAGAATAGTCTACAGTACATACCCACTAGCCAGTTATGAAGTTTATCATTAGCTACTATAATTACTATAATTATGTAATATGTACATATAGTGCGTGTGCTCGCACGCAATACCGCTTACCCTGTAGATGTACCCACCGCACGCCACTGAATTATATATATATAAATAATGATAAATGAATAATAAACTGTCTTATATACTTGTGACAGCATTTATATCGTAACTTTGGGGTAACTGATGTACTTTGAAACTCACGTAGATAATCTCAATCAACAGTATATGACAATTTGTTTTAATTGTTATAACGCAAAAGTGTAATGTTCATTTAAAAAGTTAAAGGTTTAAGAAGTTTTGTGTTAATTACTTTCATAATATATAGAATAATAATAATAATAATAATAGTAATAATAATAATTGGGATTGTTTAGCCTCCTTAACGGCAAGAATCATGTGACAGAAGGGATCTACAGCTTTACGCGAGGTCAGGACTGGGGGCACTACATCATCTGTAGAGAGGACGGTCACCCATCCAACTGCTGAAGAGACCCAATGTCGCTTAATTTTACTTATCTAACGGGAAGTGGTGTGATGTTGCGCAACATAGCGCGTATGTGTTATTAGTAAATTGTATTTGCTATAGGATACAGTAACGTAATTTAAAACCGGGAAATTCTCAGGTTTCTTTTTGAAGAGGTAAAGGGAGATTTCTCTTTTGATCTTTAACCTCAAAGGTATAGAGTTTGTTACGAGGAAGAAACTGTTTTCACGCCTTCATTGGAGACACATTCATCGTATACGTCTCATTCGATTTACATTTGTTTATTGAGCTACGGGTACTTGCAACGGAACAACGTATGACAATTAGGGATGAAACGGGTACCCGACCCGATCGGGTAATGTATTACCCGAGCATACCCGACCCGATCGGGGAATTGCTCAAAAACCGGGTAGTAAAAACTTACGTACACGGGACTTTCTTCGCGACTCAAAGCAGTCGTGAAAAGCCGTCGAAAGTCGAGAAAATACTTCACATACTACACATCCATGGCTTGTTTATAATTTTTTTAATTTATAAAACAAATGGCGTAAAATTGTGAAAAATTACCTGCATTTGCATTTTGCAATGTGTAACATTCAGTATTATGCTTAAGTTTTTGTGTGTGCGTAGTAGAATAAAGTATTATGTTCCAAAAATGGCTGTTTTAATTTAAATTTAATTTTAATGACAACACAGGCCTGCGAATGAGAACATTGTAAGTTGCTTTCGTACTAATAACTGATTTTATATAATTCAACTACGCTGATTTCGAATAAGGTGTCTATTTTTTCCTATCACGTATGGATTTTCTGCAAACTGGAAAAGAAAAAACAACAACATAAATAAATATTATTCATTTCAATTTACATTAGGTACCTATTTCGCTTTGTTATACTGATTACAAATGTAAACAACTTTAAAAAGAAAGAAGACTATTAACGTCAATTACATATTCATTTTTATTTGTCCTGAGTTTTCTTGTGAGAAAAAAATGCTGTTCCTTTTCTTTCATGTAATAATTCTGGAGTATCCCGTTTCAACATCCAGTAGTAATCAACCATCATGCTGATGTCCCACCTTCCCTGATATCTCTTCTCCATTTCTTTGATATCTTGGTGAAACCGTTCTCCTTGTTTTTCGTTGAGTGCTCCGAGATTCTCAGGGAAGTAATCCAAGTGTGAATGTAATAAATGTAATTTTAAACTCGTATTACAACCCAACTCTTTGAACTTATTTAGCATGTTGTTCACAATGTTTTGGTAATTTGATTCCTTGTTGTTCCCCAAAAATTTGCTGATAACATCCTTAGAAGCAATTCACGCTTCTCTTTCAAGATTGTTCATTTTTCTTTCAAAGTGTTCATCCAAAGTCAGTTTTCTAATCTGGGGACCAACGAAAATTCGTTCTTTCAATTTTGCTTCCGAAAGAGTTGGGAATTTACCACACACATACTTAAAACAACCTCCATCTTCGTCCAAGGCCTTAACAAATTGCTTCATCAAGCCCCAATTTTATGTGAAGCGGAGGTAAAAGGACTTTCTTCGTGTTAACCAAACTTTCACGTTGAATGCTTTTAGAACCAGATATTCAGGTTGGCTGCGTGGCCATTCCTTTTTTATCCAGTGCCGAGTTCTTGCTCGGCTATCCCATTCACACAAAAAACATGGACACTTCGTATAACCTGGTTGTTGACAACATACAAATCACTTTTAAGTCTCCACAAAGTAGCCAACCTTGTTCTTTGTATTTAACCTCAGCTAGAAGAAGCTCAAGATTTTCGTACGTTTCCTTCAAGTGAACCGAATGAGCCACAGGAACCGATGCATACAAGTTACCGTTGTGAAGAAGGACGCCTTTTAGACTTCTTTTGGAGGAATCAATGAAAAGTCTCCACTCATTTGGGTCATAAACTGCAGCGCCTAACTTAAGTATTAGTTCCGAAACATTGTTGCAATATACCAGCGAATTTTCTTGAGAAAAATATTGGCTGAATTCTTTTTCTCGATTTCTGTACCAGTTAAATGACGTCCCGGGAGAAAACAAATTCTTTGCACGAAGTCTGGATCCCAAAATCTCTGGAGAATCCTTCGGGAGACACAAATTTCTTACCAAATCATAAAGTTCACTTTGTGTAAACAATTGGGGTTCAACAGATGTTTCAGTTTGAAAACAATCAATATCATAGTTTCCATAGTCATCAGATACTGAATCAGATGAAATTATATCAAGAGTATTTGGTTTAGTAGTTACAGGTATACCAGGTCCATGAGCAACAGGTCTTATAGCAGACTGAAAGTTTGGATAAGAAATTTCCTTTTCATTTTTAGTATTGTAGCCTTGCACGTTACATGAACAAAAATAACAGTCATTGCTGTGATTTCTAGGCTCACGCCAGACCATTGAAATCCCAAAAGGTAAAGAATCCTTTTTACCTTTACTCCACATTCTAAGGTGCTCAACACAAACACTGCAAACTTTATGTGGAGCCCATGATTTGTCTTGATCCCCAAGTTTCCGAAGTACGCATAGTATGCTTTCTTGACGAAGTCCATAATATCTCGCCTTTGTTTTTTCACAGTAAATTTTCCACAAATATAAAGGAAAATTTTGGGCTATTTACACACCCTCGAGTTGCCATAGCGACAAATAAACAAATTTCAAAAGAGAAATATAGTCATCGCGCACCTTTGAATAATAAAGAACTATAACCTCGCACGCACTAGACAGACTGACTCTCCTCGTGGCTTGTCAATCACTTATATACTAGCGGTGCGTTTCTCGAATGTTCTAGAAGACGCTATGACGTCACTTCTGATCTGGAAGCATTTATAGGCAGTAGTTTTTAATCAAAATTTAATTGAGTAAATTTTAATGAAAATTACTTACATATGTAATATGAAATATGACAGTTTGTGAAAAATCTGTAAGTGATGGCGAAAAATGAATATTATTTTCGGAATCAGCGTGCAAAAATTACTATACAAGGGATAAAATATTTCGGACAACAAAACTATCGCAGGCGTGTGTAATGGTGTAAGACCCGATCGGGTATTACACTTCGGGTACCCGAAACCCCATTACCCGGTAAAATAGCTACCCGTTTCATCCCTAATGACAATCCATATACAGTATATTACTGAGGATACGATTTAGGCCAGTTAAAATACAATTGTATGTGACCCTTGTAAAATCAACTTCACATTATACAGAAATGTGATATTCCGAAACCAAAATAACAACCTGGTAGATGGTAATTCGAAATTTTGGTGGGGTCCGTAGTATAACAAAAAATGGATCAAGTAAAGATAAGCACCCCCAGCCTTCTTTAATTAGCCTTATAAGGCTAACTAACGAAAATATCACGACCTAACCTAACCAATCGTTAAGTCAACTGTGCGCCTTTGACGATTGGTTAGGTTAGGTTGTGATATTTTCGTTAGTTAGCCTTATAAGGCTAATTAAAGAAGGCTGGGGGTGCTTATCTTTACTTGATCCCAAAAAATGTCGAGAGAGGGAAAAGGGGAAAAAGCAAAAATTTTAATCTCTTATCACGCTTCACCCTCATCATCCCCCACCCCCTGTCAGGGATTAAAATTTTTATTTTTTTCCTTTTTCCCTTCCCCACTTCCCCTCTCGACATACTGTATTTCTCACTATACTACTGCGTCTTTTCAGTGTCAGCATTTTCTTTTTTGTGTTCTATAGACTATTTTTTTTCGGAACTGCATTCTTTGATCTATTGGCCAACCTTTGCGTAATCCGTTGATTCTACGATTACGGGGTTTGCTGACCCAAGGGATAGTTCATCCTCCATCCTTAAATTTCAACTTACGTATATACACCCTCAGCAATTTGTATTAAGACTGATATAGTGTGTGTGTGTGTGTTTAATCTTTCTGATGTGAAGGCGGAGAGTAATTTTTAAAATGCAGTAAATATTTTATTGTGGTTTTTCGTTAGAAGCTCCATTAAATTGATGCCACCGTGCAGAAGAAATTGAACTGACAATATCGTATTAATAATACCCCATCAGTAGTGAATTAGCAGCTTTATTGCAAATTATAATGCGAAATCGTTCATATAGCATATTTGCAGCATGTTAGATCATTGCCCGGTATTAGAGTTATTGTTTGCACGCGACTTTCGTCCATGACTCATCACCCCCAATTTCCCCAAGGAACCCTCAGAGGGAAAAATAATTTCTCATTGATTCTGAAACTTTCTCTCTTAATGATGCAATAATTAAGATCACGTTTTTCTCTTTTCCACAGACAGTGAAAACGGCGCCCTCTGCGTTGTCCCCCCATGGAGGTGCGTCCCCCCGGCCGCCTCCGGACCCCCCAGACAATGGGAGGGGCCACAACCCTCAACCACGAGGCCCACTCAACTGTAGGAACTAACCCACAGCCTCCAGGAGGTTCGTTACATAGTTTTGTAGATTTAAAGATAAAATTTCTTCATTAGTCGCGTGGGGTCAATATGACCTGACTCAATGTAAGAAACAATGTTATGTTTTTCCACGCGAATAATGAAGGGTTAATTCTCTTCATTGGAGAATGGGCAATCTCCGAAAGTACTCACCTTTCCAAAGGTTCATCATCAGACAGCAAGGCCGATTTAGACTTTAGTTTAATTTGTATTACAACATTATGATTGTATAATGTATTTTTAACCACAAGGAGATTTTATGGTTTTGGTTAAATTAGGACAGGTTATGCTAGGTTAAATTAGATTACAAAAAAGTTAAGTTACGTTAGGTGAGGCTAATTAAAAAAAAAAAATTAAAATGGCTTGTCGGTCATTTTGACAAACTTTCATATTGAATCCTAATCTGATGATGGTCATTCTATTAGGACTGAAACGTTACCAAAACATTAATACTCGTATATAGTATTAGTGAAGCTGTGCATTATTGTTTAAAAATAATCTTAAGAAAACTGAATAAAGAAAAGTCATCAAAAACCAGGTTATATAATAATAATAATAATAATAATAATCATTTACCATTTATTGATGAAAACATCAAAGAAGCATAAATAGCTTGACAGGGTTTTGATTAAATATTCTGAGTTAGACTTAGTGACATAACACACCATTTATACTGAGGTTTCTTAATCTAAGAGAAAAGTAAGGAAGTGCATATCAAAGTAAACGAATTTATCTAAATAAAAAATACCTTAATGTTTCATAAATATTTCAGATAAGCTATCTTGATAAGGATATTTTTTTAAAAGTCGAAGTTTTTAATGGGGTAGGGAAATGTCCCAAAAAGAGAAGCATTTGGGTATACAAATATCTTAGTTACACGTAACCCTGGTGAATGGATGCCGAACTTCATTGAGGCATCTAGTTGTTATCAGGTCATCCAAGGGTTGAAATAACAGCCAAAACAATGCATTGCTACTGGTGACTCTGTGGGATAACTTATAAAAAAAGGGGAAAAAGTTCCCCTAAAAAAACTTCCTTAAAAACAGTCAGTAGCAATTGTTTTTTTTTTAAACATTTTTTTATTGTCATTAAAAAAGATAAAATATCCAGAGAAAAACAGTGTTACCAATTAGTAATTTTTTAGGCGTAGATATTTTGTTTGTAGGCGAACTTTTTTCGAAACTATACATGCAGGTATCTAATCTTATGTAAATTATGTTACATAGTTTACTCAGGGTAAAGACTGCAAATTCTTAAAGAACTCATTAGCACGTAAATTGGGGTTTGATGCAATGTTTGTTACGACCTTATTTTGAGTGACACGTAATGGGTGAAGAATATTAACCAGTGAACCTCCCAAGCAAAAAGATATGGATAAACATTAACGGTTAAACAAGAGCACTATTCAAAATTCAAAAACTTTATTCAGGAAAAGAATACAACTTGCAGAAAATTTTATATTTTAAAAAAATATTTTTCTGTACAATTTGGATATCTGATAAACATTAATATACAAGGTTTCCCAGAATTAACTATTTCAATGAAATCGGACAAATTTTTTAAAAACACACTTTTATTTATGTTTATCATGTTTAATATGTGTTAAAAATGTATAAATTTCTAAATTTTTTTCATAATTTTATTTTCATAATTTTTTCATTATCTGGTCCAATGAAAGACCGTCTGAAGTCATAGAATGGCAGAGAGACTCTCCAAAAGTTAACGTGTGGCTTGGAATGACCAAATCCAAAATTTATGGCCCATTCTTCTTTGCGGAAGCAACTGTAACAGGTACCGTCTACCTTGATATGCTTCAGCAGTTTCTCGAACCACAGCTTCTTGATGATGGCATTCTTGATAATGTTGTGTTTCAACAAGATGGAGCACCATAAATTTTGGATTTGGTCATTCCAAGCCACACGTTAACTTTTGGAGAGTCTCTTTGCCATTCTATGACTTCATACGGTCTTTCATTGGACCAGATAATGAAAAAATTATGAAAATAAAATTATGAAACAAATTTAGAAATTTATACATTTTTAACACATATTAAACATGATAAACATAAATAAAAGTGTGTGTTTAAAAAATTTGTCCGATTTCATTGAAATAGATAGTTAATTCTGGGACACCCTGTATTTATAGTATTCAAATCTGAATATGCCGCTGGAAGCATGAAAACATTTTGGGCAAAATTAATGTAGGCCCTATATGCCTCTTGTATTTATCAAATCTTACAAACTACAATATTTTTATTCCTCACCTACAGTATATTCACTCCAACCTCCTTTCCCCGGTCCAATAATAATAATAAAGAGACAATTTGGAACCGTTTTAAAAGGTTGTTACGTTTACTGACTTAGACAATAGTAAAAATAATCTCTGCGAACTATCCTAAACATACGAACAGGGTACCCAGGGTACCCATTTATCTACCAACCAATTTTTATTGTGTGGAAGAATGAACAGATGGGTTTTGCTGCGCGCTGCCTGCCATCACTGCGTCTCGATACCGGGGCCGATGGATTCGTCGTCAGCGATGCCACTACACCACCGACGCGCATATATATATATATATATATATTAAAATCTTGTAGGGCGTGTGAGCATTTTAGAGTAGTAGTATCAAATGGAGTAGTTTTTTATTCAGGTACCGTCGAAGAAGCACACAGGATCATTCCCTATTCTGTGTAAGTAATTTTTATTATTTACAATTTTTTCTTTCTCAATGAAATATTTCATTCTTAAAAAAAAATACGTTGTTTTTCCTGATGAGTATATATTATATATATATATATATATATATATATATATATATATAGTGGGCCTAGATTTAGCCGTTTAAGGTGATAATGATTAATTTAATGCTTGTGATTAATTGATAAATTGATTGTTATAATGACAGGCTGGGTTAACAATTTATGATGTCATACAGTATCACCGGTTGAAAGTGGCTAATGGAGTAGACCTACTATAATATTTCATATAGTGATACGAATTGCTTCGAGGTCACCAGCTTGGATTACACCCAAGCAAATATTGTTAAGGTTATAAAAAGCACCTTATTGTTTTGTATTTAATTAAGAAAATAAATCAGTTATTTGTTCACAGTGAATAACAAATGATTGACAGTAATTATAGTGAATAACAATTATTTAACGGCCCTTATATTATGCTAAGATGACATGGAGCTGAGCCAATAAGAGAAATGGTAAGAGCATGGCATGCAAAATGGAACATTGAGTGCAGAAATGCACGTGCGTTTAGTACACTGAATAGAATACGTAACACACTGATTATGTAGGCTAAAGGTTATGCATGAATGAACATTGAATGGGCCTAGTAATGACAAAGAATGCACGTGCGTTTAGTACACTGTAAATACAGGGTGTCCCGTAAGTCTGGAACCATAGGGCAAAATGATAAAAACGGCAATAAAAACGCTGAAGAGACTTTTAGGGACTGTTTGTGAAATGAGCGAGGATGATAGCGGCTGTGTCATCGTCGGTGGATGTCCTCGGAGGTCCACTGCGTGGTTTATCACCTATGGATCGCGTTTCCCTGAACTTTGCTACAAGTTTGCCGACACAGCTGTGTGTTATCGGTGCGCGGTCCGGATGCAATCTGTTAAATTCCTCAGCGACCTCCCTCTGACTCCGATTTCCTACAAGCAGAATTACCTGGATGCGTTCTTCCTTACTCAAAGACATCATAGGCACTTGCATAAATGAAAAAAACATGAATTACTTATTTTACCCTATGGCTCCAAACTTATGGGACACCCTGTAGATTAGACCTTCATTTAGGTAGGCTAGAGTTACGCATAAATGGAACATTGAATGGGCCTAGTAATGACAGCAGGATTATACAGTACACGATTACGGTATTGGAATGGCACTTGGATTAGGAAATAGACCTACTGCGTTTCAACGAGTTAGTTTGAACGATTTGTAAAACACTTTGCGTTTATAGCCTACGCTTCTGCGGTACACTGATGTAGGCTTTGTGTTATTGTTTAAGAACGAGGCACAGAGAGCTTACCGACTGTGTTGAAAATACCTCTCGAGATGAAGGGTATGCTTGAAGGTCGCCCTTGTAGATTGGAAACCTGCGGAAGTTGACCGTCCGGTGTTACGTACGCCGAGATGATCGTGGAACCGGTAGCGAGCCTTTTGTGGAGAGTTTGCTTGAGGGAACGGACGGTTCTGCGGACACTGATGTAGGCTTCACGAGAATTGCTTCAAAGACGGTGACCGGCTGGTTTCGAAGGAGTGCTTCTGCAGGCTGACGGCGGAAGGTCTTACTTGATGATAGATCGGAAGCTTTGAAGGAACAGCAGGCCGCTCTTCCGGCAGGAAGCCGGAGGGCGGTTGAAGTGACGAGTAGTACTGACGAAGGAGACGTGACACGTGACGAGAAATGCAAACGAGAAGTGGTGAGCGCGAGTGAGCAAGTGAGGAGTGAGTGCGTGAGGATGAGTATCAGTGGAATCTCGCTTATATAATCTCCGTGGCGTGGAACTTTCGCGGACATTTCTTGAAACGCCTCCTACGCGTCCTTTAGTTGATAAGGGCTTGCTTTCGCGGACCTTTTGGGAAGAAACAGACGTTTTCATTGTTTCTGATTCCTTGACCACGTGTGTCTTCTAAGAATGTTTGATGATGGCGTGGAAGAAAGAATTTGCTTGTCTACTTATTAGTCTATTTCTTGTCGGTCCTCTCTCTCTCTCTCTCTCTCTCTCTCTCTCTCTCTCTCTCTCTCTCTCTCTCTCTCTCTCTCTCTCTCTCTATATATATATATATATATATATATATATATATATATATATATATATATATATATATACAGGGTGTTTCAGGAGGAAAGGTCAATACTTCGGGAGGTGATAGTATCGGTCATTGTGAGAAAAAAAGTTCATATAAACATGTCTCTAATTCTGAATGGTTATGGAGATAGAGCTGTTTGAATCTGATGCGCGCGCAGCTTTTCCTCCCCCTTCCCTCCCCTATAACCTTGAACCATGTAAGTTGTAATGTAAGCATATAACATAAGCCAATCGACAGCTGACTGTTGTGAGTGACATTGTTTAGTGTTTGAAGCAGTGTTAAGAATGACACACACCTTCACACATGCCGAATATGCAGATATGGTGTATGTCTACGGTTTTGCGATGGAAGTGAAACAGCGGCTGTTGCAGAATACCGTCGACGGTTTCCGAACCGCAGAATTCCGGATCGAAGAGTGTTTACCAGGGTTTTCAACACATTGCGTGATATTGGTACACTTCCCAGCGCTCATGTTTCATCTGAACGTGAAGGTCAACAAGATGTGAATGAAGTGGAAAACATTCTTCAATTGATAGAGCGTAGTCCTACTACTAGCTCACGAAGAATTTCTACACGTCTCGGTGTACCACACACAAGAGTATGGCGAACATTACGTGAGGAAGTCTTGCATCCATATCATGTACAGCGTGTACAACACCTTCAACCAGGAGACGCTGCCATGCGACTGGAATTTTGTCATTGGGTAAATGCTAATCGCCGATTGCTTCAATACTGTTCACCGATGAAGCTACTTTCACCCGTGACGGTATCAACAACACTCGTAACTCTCATCGGTAGTCAGACGAAAATCCAAATGCCACTGTGGAAACAAATTTTCAACATCGCTTCTCTGCCAATGTGTGGTGCGGTATCATCGATGATCAGCTGATTGGCCCTGTTACTTTAGAGAATCGTCTTACAGGAAAAAGTTACCAAGAATTTCTGCAAAATGAATTGCCAGGACTATTAGAGGATGTTCCTTTGGCTACACGCGCTGGTATGTACTTTCAGCATGACGGAGCTCCTCCACATTCTACCCGTCTGGTAATGCAATACCTAAATCAAACTTTCCCTGGTCGATGGATCGGCCGCGGTGGTCCCATTCAATGGCCACCAAGGTCTCCATACCTCTCTCCGTTAGATTATTGTTTGCGGGGGTTGATGAAAAGTCAAGTTTACAAAAGGTGGATACACGAGACGAATTGCTCACGCGCATTTTGGATGCTGCTGCCCGCATAAAGGAACGTCAAGATCAACTCAGACGAACAATGTGCGATCTTCGCACACGAGTTGCAAAGTGCATTGAGGTTGACGGTGGGATTTTTGAGAACGTACTGTAAACTGTAACAAATTTGTCATTTCTGTATCTGATACCATTCAAAATGCCAATATTTAAACATTAAATGTTAGAAACAGTAATTGGTTTCTCTTTCTTGATTACCATTAACAATGCTTTTGTATTTGTAGATTCAAACAGCTCTATCTCCGTAACCATTCAGAATTAGACACATGTTCATATGAACTTTTTTTCTCACAATGACTGATACTATCACCTCCCGAAGTATTGACCTTTCCTCCTGGAACACCCTGTATATAATAAGATGAATGGAAGAAGCTTCATTTCTTTACACACAGGTTCTACAGATCTACAGAAACTAAGGCTGGCAAAGACCCTAAGATCCACTCTAAGGTTAGCCTGAGAGAAAGGAAAGAGTAGTCGGTTAAGAGAAGAGAATAAGGGGTTAAGTAAGTAGCAACACCTATCACTCGTGGGTTAACATTCATTCAGAAAAAGAGAAAAAAGACGCCATCATCCGCCGGCCACTGCCGACAAGTCAGAAAAATAGTCGGAGAGAATAGGAAAGATTGCAGAACGGTCCTCCACTCCATAGGGAGGTAGAGCCCACTCTGCCGGAAAGGGGTGAAAGATGAAAAGAAGTAAATAAGAACGCTTACAAACCATGCAATACATTCTTAACTCAAGAACAACACATTCTTAACTCAAAGCAACACATTCTTCCAGCTGTTGCAGACCGATCTTCTACTCCATAGGGAGGTAGAGGATGCAGCCCACTAGGCTGGAAAGGCGTGAAAGATGAAAAGAAGTAAAATAAGAACGCATTACAAACCATGCAACACATTCTTAACTCAAACACTATCATATCATGCAAACTACAGACATGCAATAAAGAGAGTTACAGACATGCAAATAAGGAGAGAAGGAGGAAAAAGTATAAAGAATAACAAAAAGTGGGTAAATTTACTCAACAAGCTACAACTAAGTTCCTGTTAGTTATTTTTTTTTTTTTTTTTTTTGCTGGCATATCACACGCTAGCATGTGACAAGCTGGCATTAGACGTCAACAGACTCATCCCCAATTACCACCCCCAGAGCTCCTGTTGCCAATTTTTTTTTATTTTAAGCAACGTTAATATTTTTAAAATGCCTATCTAGACGGTTTTTAAACACATTAACGCTGGTAGAGTTCACGATGGGGCCGGGAAGATTATTCCATTTATCAATTACTTTAAACGGAAAGAAGTTTTTAGCGATATTAGTAAGGAAACGTCTGCCACGCAACTTAAATCCGTTATTACGAGTATTGCTATTATCGAAAGTAAACAATTTGTCAAAATTTACGTCATCGATGTTAGTAACGATTTTGAAAACTTCAATAAGCTTCCCCCTTAATCTCCTGGTTTCGAGTGAATGCAAGTCTAACTCTTTAATCCTATCTTCATAAGGCTTGTTGCGCAATGACGGAATTAGTTTCGTGGCACGACGCTGAACCCTTTCTAACCTATTAATATCCTCACGCAAATACGGGCACCAAAACTGAGCGGCATATTCTAAATGAGGCCTAACTAGGGACTTGTAAAGGGGCAATATAATATCCTTCGATTTAAATTCGAAATTACGCGCTATGAAGCCTAACATCCTATTAGCTTTTGCGCAAGACTCCAGGCACTGGTTCCTAACTTCTAAATCCTTAGATACGCGTACGCCTAAATCTACTTCCTCGTCAACGCTCGCTAACTCTCTATCATCCATCGTGTACGTGTAATTATTGTTACGAGAACCTATATGCAAAACTTTACATTTGTCTACGTTAAATTGCATCTGCCACTTATCCGTCCACTCCATAATCCTATTTACATCGTCTTGGAGCCTATTTCTATCGTCCTCGTCAACAACCTTACCGCCTATTTTAGTATCGTCCTCGAATTTTGACACGTTACTAGTCAATCCTACATCTATGTCGTTAATGTAAATTACGAATAGCAATGGGCCTAACACTGAACCCTGTGGGACATCGCTACCTACATCCAACCACCCAGATTTACTACCATTAACAACGACCCTCTGTCTCCTAGCACGAAGCCATTCCTCTAACCAGTTCGCTAGCTGACCGCGTATACCGTTCGCTTTAACCTTCGCAATTAATCTTCTATGCGGAACTGTATCGAACGCTTTTTTAAAATCTAAATAAATAACGTCAGCTGCTCTATGCCTATCGTATTCGCGCACTATTTCGTTATAAAATTCTAATAAATTAGTTAAACAAGATCTATGGCGTCGAAACCCATGCTGACTACTATTAATCAAATCTCGACTTTCTAAGTGATCAACGATACGATCCCTAACTACGGATTCCAATAGTTTACCGACAATTGACGTTAAGCTAATGGGCCTATAATTGCTAGCTACTGTGCGGTCGCCTTTTTAAAAATGGGCATGACGTTAGCTAATTTGGAGTCTTCAAGAATAATCCCCGTTTCCAGTGACTGATTAAAAATCTTTGTTAAGGGGCCTACAATAACGTCTTTCAAATCTTTCAAATGTCTGGGATAAAAACTGTCAGGGCCTGGAGCCTTGCTAACTTTTAGTCTATCGATATAATGCTCAATCTCACCCTCGTAAACAGTTATTTCATCCAAAATAGTCTCGCTACTAAATGGAACGATATCGTCCACGTCGGGGACATTATTTACGTCTTCTACGGTAAAAACTGTCGCAAAAAAGTTGTTGAAAATACCCGCCATCGCCTGAGTGAGCCTCAGAAGCCAAAGCGCCGTTAACATCCACTAGAGGGCCTATGTTATCTTTTATCGGTTTACGATTATTGACGTATTCAAAACACTTTTTTGGATTAGGTTTACTATCCGCAGCTATAAGTATCTCTAAATTACGCTTAGCATTCCTAACTGATATTTTAACCTGACGTCTAAGCTCTATATATCTATTAAAGTTAGCTGCCGTGCTATTGCGCTTATTAAGTCTATACGCTCTGTTACGCTTGTTTATGAACGCGCCTATTTCCCTAGTCCACCACTTGGGCCTACCATGATTTCTAGCGCACTTGGGCCTACGAGGAATAAGCTCCCTTTCAATATTCATAAAACTTTCTTTAAACACCTCCCAATGCAAATTTGTGTCATTACCCATAAATAAGTTATCCCAGTCCACTACTCTCATCCTATCTGCAAAACTATCAAAATTGGCCCTACGAAAATCAGGGACTTCTATTACGTTACTATCCTTAGTGTTTTCTATCAGTAACTTAAACCTAAGAATTTGATGATCACTACATCCTAAACTCTCGTCTACTTCTAAACCTTCGACTATATTTTCGCAGTTCGTCATCACCAAATCTAAAATATTGTCACCGCGCGTTGATTCGCGTAAAAAATTATCTTCCATGAACTCAATCAATCTCAAACCCTCCTCATTACCAATAAGTCTCGTAATTAACATTAGATCAGTTAAAGTCTCCGACAATTATACTATTCCGATTGTCAATAAAGTTACCAAGAAGCGAGTAAAATCTAGTATCGGTATCGAGGGGTTGAACGGGAGGTCTATAAACAACGACAAAATTAAAACTAATACTACGCGCCCTAACTTCAAGGCATATCGCATTAATTGCTGCCGGAAAATCTATCTTAACCTCGATAGCCCTAAGGGAATTACGAATGTACAGCAAAACGCTGCCACCAATCCTATGTAACCAGTGCTGGGCATCGATTCATGAAAATCGCTAAAGCGATACCGATACATCGATACATGAAGAACGTCTTAGGCGATACCGATACGCCAATACTTTCTAGATGTCTTAAGCGATACCGATACCGATACATGTATCGCCGGTACATTTTTATAATTATTCATTTAATATGTAGGTATTAGATATTATTGTTTATACTAGTAATTTGTACGCACTGTAAGTAAAATCAACGACATTTTAATGGGTTTTATAGATGTAAATAAAAACAATTGCTTTATTTAATGAAAGTATGTTTTAATTTTGTAGGATACATGAATGACTGAAAATATTACACTAACAATTAAAAGTAGTTACTATTACCCTTCAAAAATACCAGCTGGCTAAACATCTGGTCAGACAGTCTATTCCTTTTTGGAGCGTGAATGTGACCAGCCAAACTAAACAACCGTTCTACAGGAGCAGAGGATGGTAGTGGTGTGTTATACTTCAGGAAGACCCGTAGAATTCCTGGGTACTGCCTCAGAGATTGGAGAGAATGACTTCCGTCACCCAGATACTGTAAAACTTCCATCTCAGTGGAATCTTGGGTTGCAGAGACATTAGTGGAAGCAGACTCATAACAGAAGAAATCATCTGCACTTCCGTCAGATGCAGCATCACTTAGTTGTTGCTGGGAGGAGGTCTGCTCGCTGAGGCTCTTAACAGCATTAACCAACATTTCTTGAACCCTCTTTTTGACAATGTTAGTATTAAATTTGCCTTTTATTGTCATCCACTTTAACTTGGACAGAGGATTTGAAGACGATGCCAGTATTGCATGCCAGTACTGTGTGACGTGACCAGTAGAGTAGTACTGTCATTAAATAAATATTTAATAATATTATTATTTATGTATATTCATAAATATAACTCAGTAGTGTCATATTATAACATCTATTTAAATATTTAAAAATTCTTATTAATGTATCGATGTATCGAAGTATCGATTTTTTTCGATACATTTAAGAAAATTGACCTTAGCGATACCGATAAATCGATACTTTTGTCAAGTAGCTAAAGCGATACCGATACCGATACAAAAGTATCGATCGATACGTATCGGCGATACATGTATCTAGATACTGCCCATCACTGTATGTAACCTATCATTAGTAAAGAGTTTAAAACCCGGTATATCAAATTTCCCCAACAAGACCCAAGTCGCGATATTTAACCACGTTTCAGTGATAGCAACTATATCGTAGTTGCCGGAATAAATTATCACCTTAAATTCGTTTAATTTATTTCTAATACTACGCGCGTTACAATAAAAGACGTTTAAGTTATTTTTTACCACGGGCCGGCGTTTTAAACTATTTTTCACGTCGGGCGCGCGTTCCCTGGACCCACAACGTTTAAAGGCGGCTTCGACCTATACAGCTTTCGTACGTTTTCGTCAATTAACCTACCTAGCCTAGCATTACCTATTTCATTAAAATGCACCCCCATCTTTTATAACAAGGCTAGGATCACTGAATTCTGACCACAGCTTTACGAAGGGTACATTTTCCTCAGCACAAATCTCTTCTAATTTAGTATTCAAAAATATCGTTTTAGACGTATTCCTAAGACCCAAACCGTGCCTAGGGGTAATACCTAGAACTAAAGACCTATCTGACCTCGCCTTTAGGGACCTAATTAACCCCTATATCTCTCCAAAAGGTCAGGCACTCTCGTATCGGGCCTATACGAGTCGTTGCCCCCTACCATCGTCACCAACATTGAGTGACGGGAGGCAACGTCAATCCTATCCACTTCGTCTCTAACTCTGTCAACCCTGGCCCCTGGGAGAGAGAGTTCGTTGAACGGCATCCAACCAAGAGGAGGAGGGTCTGTGTCGGCATCCAACCAAGAGGAGGAGGGTCTGTGTCTATATGGCGCACTAAAGAGCCCCCAATTAAAGTAGTTTCCCCCTCATTCACGTTCCTTTCCAAATGGGCGAAACGGTTCGAAACCTCGATAGGGGGGAATTCCTATCACCTAACGTACGCGGCCTAGCTCCACCCTTAACTTCTCTAAATCCCTCCCCATCTAATAATCTCGGACCAACCTTAACCCCTTCCTCAACTCTATCCAACCTTCCCGACAAGCTACCTAAACTTGAAACTAGGTTACGCACCTCACCCTTCAAATTACTAACGTCTTCAACGTTAGTATTGGATCGGCTTTCGTCATCCGTAGCCCTACCCCTGCCCCCATCAAGCGTTGCAAGTCTTTCCGTTATCTCACGTACACTGCGTTTTATGTCAACTATTTCCTCCCTTAAATCGCAAAAGAAACAAACTGATCTCTCGGTAATCGCCATAGGACCGCCGTTATATTCTTTAAAATCCGTATACCACCGGTTTACCCCACACCTAACACACGACGCTTTCTGCGACGGCATCGCGCAGTTAAAATTAATTTATAACCGTCACAAGTTTAAGTTAAATTCAGCTGGCACGCTATGAAAACTTCTAAATCGCTAAAACCACTAATATTCAATTACTTAACTATAACAATGTGAATATAAACACAAGTATATAAAATTCAAAACTTTCCAAGTAAAATTATTAGCAATATCAGAGAGTTCAGGAAATGCGTCCGTTCAGTACAGAGTCTGGCTGACAAGGGGTTGATTGGTTTTTAATAAGTTATTTAGTTCTTCCGACTTTTGCGAATAGTGTATGTGAATTCTATTCATTTAATAGGGTTCGCAATCAGGTTGGAGAGGGTTGCACCGATAGCGTATTTGAATGCTCAGCCATCTCACCACCCCCCATTTTGAACCATGATTCGTTTTTTTTTTACATCTTAAATGTATTTAACTAGTTATTTATATAGGCGCATTTTTTTGTTTGGGTTGAGTGATTTTGTATTTGAAGTTTATACAATTAATCTGTTTCCTATTGTCTCAATATAGAAATTTATTCTATACATACTCGTATATATATATATATATATATATATATATATATATATATATATATATATATTATATATTAGAACTCAATAATGTTTGGCATTTTGCAGGTTTTTTAAATAAAATACATGAAAACAAGTATTTGTTTATTAGAATAGACACCATACTGGGATACAAATATATTTTAAAAGGTTAAACTAATTCAATCATGCACAGAATACAAATATAAGACTTACACTTCTACAATTATAGCCTTAAGAATTAATAACTCTCTCCAGAGTTTGCAGGGTTCATAAGAATTTCTCAACAAAAATCTTTCAATCTCCATTCGTTTAACCGCGGATAATTTTACACGTCTGATGCTGAGATACGTCGAAATTGTATGGGGCACCACACGTTTAGAGAACTCTTCTGTGTTCTCAGCCAGGTTTAATCATATCTCAGGGATCCTGCGGGTGATTTGAATCTCCATGTCATCCCCTTTCCCCAAAAGTCTCCTCTTCAGACGTGTACTCGCTGTGCAGGTGTGCATAACAATCCAAAAAAAATTTTTCAAGTTTTTTTTGTCTTTTACATGTTTTCTACTTCAGGCGTATAATACCCTGAGACACGCAAATGGGTTTCCTTGGCATCTTTTGAATAGTTTTGAACATTTTCTAAGTATGCACGATAATGATAATTTGAATCTGCGGAGGCATTTGGTTTAAATACACGTTAAATACACGTCGCATTGACTGATCATTGTATGCAATAAGTCGGTTTCAGCATAAATTGGATAATCATCCTCACAATCTTTCCCGTAAGAGTGTGCTATTCGGACTTTTGTGTACAGATGTATGTTGCTGGTATCGTAAAATAATGAGCCTGTGCTGAGGATAACGAACTCTATAGGAGCGGTCCACGACCCAACTGTGTTGAGGGAATTAATCGTAACGTAATCGCAGTCTTCTATAGATGTCTGAGTAGGTTGGACGTTAAAAAGGGAGAGTTCCGATTTACAGCACTCTTCGCTGTGTAGTAGGGTGGATCGATTTTACATTTTTTTCGATTTCCATATTCTAATAGAGACAAAATCTTGCGCATGCATAAGAAAATAGCCTCTGCAAAATCTTAGCTTAATAGGTAATCATCTTCTGCCCCCGGCAGAGCGATGAAAATCATATTTTAGTAGTCAAAAACGTATTTTTAAACCCTAGCCTAGAGTCATAAAATTTTGCGTGTGTGTTATTTCATGCCTAAGCAACGATATAAATGCTATGGGAAATATATAAATGCATTATTTAAGACAAAGAGCCGATCTGAAAATATGTATATTATCACCTGGTTGTGGGGACTCACAATTTTCGAACACAGAAACTAGGTGTGAAAGAGCTTAAGGAACTAAGGTGTGTCGCAATACCTACAGGAAACGTTCTCATTTACCTGGGACCAACGATACTGTTCCCTTTGGTTTCCGTGAAAAATGATTAGTTGTACATATTTTTATTTAATTTCTTGTTATCCTTTAAAGTTTTTGCTGTTTAGTTATTTTATAAATTATTTTAAAGTTTTGAGTCGCTTATTTCCTTTTTGTTATTACTAGCTAAAGATTTTGCTAGATTTGCTGTGTGGGCCCGGCTCCAGTAATTAGGGAGCCTGTGGCCCCCATCTAATTCTGGACAACTGTTTATATCTTCTTCCGCAGCTTATTATCCCATCTTTACATGGGGTCGCTGTTTTTGGTTCGTCTTCTCCACTCTCCTCTGTCGTATACCACGTCCTCCTCCAAGTCCTTCTCCCTGATGTCCGCCACCACACAGTCCCTCCATCTCGTCTTCGGTCTTCCTCTTCTTCTCCGTCCCGGCAACTCCATCTCCAGCACTCTGCGCCCCACATACTCCTCCTCCTCTTCTCCTGACTTGTCCATACCACCTCAGCCTGGCCTCCTGCACCTTCTTAGATGCTTCCGCCACCTTCACTGTTCCTCTTATATGCTCATTTCTGACCCTATCCCTCCTCGTCACTCCACACATCCATCTCAACATCTTCATTTCAGCCACATCGATTTTTCCTTCATTGCTCTTCTTCATTGGCACAGTCTCCATTCCATACAACATTGCCGGCCTCACCACTGTTTTGAATACCTTTCCCTTCAGTTTCGCTGGGACCCTCTTATCACAGAGCACCCCTGATACGTCTCTCCAGTTCTTCCACCCCGACTGTATTCTACAGTTTATCTCTCTCTCTGCTCCCCCTCTGCATCCACTGTTGACCCCAAGTATTTAAAATACTCCACCGTCTTAACACGCTCTCCACTCAATGTCACTTCCCCTTCTCGATCCTGCTGCACATCACATCTCATATATTCGGTCTTCTTTCGGCTAATTCTCATCCCCCTACTTTCCAACGCCTCTCTCCAATTTTCCAACTGCTGCTCCACCTCCTCTTTCGTCTCCCCACTCAACACAACATCGTCTGCATACATCATGCACCACGGCGCCTCTCCTCTCTCTAATCCTGTCCGTCAACACATCGAATACCACATTGAAAAGGAAGGGGCTCAAAGCTGATCCTTGGGGCAGACCAACTTCCACCCCAAAGCTCTCTGACACCCACGCTACTCCTCACCTTAGTTGTTACTCCCCTGTACATACCCTTGATCAGTTTAACATACTTCTCCGGTACCATCTTTTCCCTAAAGCATCTCCAAACTTCCTGCCGTGGTATCCTATCATATGCCTTCTCCAAGTCAATAAAAACCATGTGCAACGCCTTCTGCCCCTCTCTGTACCTCTCTGCCAACTGTTTCTGGACAACTGTTTATATAAACAGGAAAAATGTAATGGAAAAAAATTCCTATTTCAAATAATTGTATTTCGTTATAACATAAACATCAACTCTAACATACGTCTAACATCAACACCTCATTCTAATAAATATCATCAGTTTAAACAGTCTATGGACGCTTCTAAAAAATTCCATCCACGTTTCTAAAATCGAGAAAAGTCATTCGGTCAATAAAACTATAGAAAAGAACGCAGCCATGAAAATCTTAAGCTTCACATCCGAACCGAACCCATTGTGTCAGGATTTGTGAAACTGCATTTAAAATCGAAGTTCCTCATGAACTTAAAGTAAGTCATATGAAAATCTTAAGCCTCACAAATATTAACACAATATTGGAGATTGCAATAAGGAAGTAAGATCTACAGTAGAATTGGTATGGGTAAGGTAGCTTTTGAGAGACAGAAAAGGCTACTTACAGGTAAACTCAACTTGAAACTAAAGAAAAGGTTAGTAAAAAGCTTGATATGGAGTGTGGTACTGTATGGAGCAGAAACATGGACACTGAAAACAACTGAAAAGAAACTCCTGGAAAGTTTTGAAATGTGGATTTCGAGAAAAATGTTAAAGATAAGCTGCAGGGAACACCAAAGTGTAATGAGGAAGTACTGCAACAGGTGAGGGAGGAAAGAAGACTCATTAAGGTAATAAGAGAAAGACAGAAGAAATGGATCGGACATGTGTTGAGAGGAGAAGGATTGTTGAAGGAGGTGGTAAGAGGGTAGATATGAAGGTAGAAGGCCGAGGGGAAGGAAAAGGAAAGCAATACTGGATGATTTGAAGGGAGGCAGGAGCCACCATGAGATGAAAAGGATAGCTCAGGATAGAACACTTTGGCGGGACACATAAGTTGGACCTGCCTGATAGGCAGAACACGATGGATGGATTACGGGAGGGGGGGGGGCCTGGTCACATATTTTCGTTCATTACTCATCACCCCCATCCACCATACGGAGTTTGGTCGAAATCGGCTCAGAAACGTAAGTTTTTTCTGCATGTAGAAGGACAGACATTTGGTGAATTATAGTAAGACGAGCAAAAGATCGGCGCTACGCGCCGATTTTGCTAGATCTGCGGTACTTGGGCCTTCGGCCCAAACCGAATTGTGGACCGACGGCGTATTTTATTTTGAACATCAGTAGCCCTTTATCTGGATATCATTTCTATTCCTCTCACCTTGAGCCTCGGTAACTTCGGTGTCTGCGGCCCTCCAATTACTGGCGAACCAATTATTCGGTCAGTAAAACTACCGAAAAGAACGCAGCCATGAAAATCAAAAGCTTCACAAATCTTGATACAATGAGCTCGGATGTGAAGCTTAAGATTTTCATGACTGCGTTCTTTTCTATAGTGTTATTGACCAAATAATTGAACCGACAGTGATTGGGGGTTCAATTTTTTGGTCAATAAAACTAAGGTCATGAAAATCTTAACCCGTTAACTGCACGAGCACCCAGTTACGAGTCGAGCCAAAAACACGGGCTACGCAAAGAGATATATCAGTTTAAAGTTTAAACCCGTCAGAAGCGCGAGCCATGTTATACGGGTTGCACAGCAAACGAGTTAAGCTTTACAAATCTTGACACAGTCTGAAGCCCAAGATTTTCATGGCTGCGTTCTTTTCTATAGTTTTATCGCAGTGCTGGGGCCTTCGGGCCCAGTAATTGGTCGGGGTGAGTGGGGCTGGTCACATATATATTTTCGTTCATTACTCATCACCCCAATCCACCATACGAAGTTTGGTCGAAATCGGTTCAGAAACGTAAAAATTTTCTACGGACAGATAGACAGACACCTTTTTGGTGAATTATAGTAGTAACTAGCATGCCCGCCCGGCTTACAGACGGTTTGTTTTTAGGTAAATATGCCGATGCGTAGAATTATAATCCGTTACATGGCATATCCGCGAGACCGCGGTGCTGGGGTCTTTGAGAACTGTAGCAACAAATTTCCTTTTTTATTATTAGTACGGGCGGCAATGTGAAGCTCAAGATTTTCATGACTGCGTTCTTTTCTATAGTTTTATTGACCAACTAATTGAACCGACAGTAATTGGGGGTTCAATTATTTGGTCAATAAAACTATAGCCATGAAAATCTTAATAAGCTTCACAAATCTTGACACAATGTGAAGCTCAAGATTTTCATCATGGCTGCGTTCTTTTTATCGCGGTGCTGGGGCCTTCGGGCACAGTAATTGGTGTCGGGGTAGAGAGGCTGGTCATACATACATATTTTCGTTCATTACTCATCACCCCCATCGACATACGAAGTTTGGTCGAAATAGGTTCAGAAATGTAAAAGTTTTTTCTGCATACAGACAGACAGACAGACAGACATTTTTGGTGAATTATAGTAGTAATTATATATTGAATGTTTATTTGTGTGTATTTTTTTTCTAAATTATTTTACTAATGTACTTTAAATAAATTATTTTATCCGTTTTTAGGCTGTGTGGATCACTTTCTTTTAACCTTTGTGTGTGTGTGTATGTGTGTGTGTGTGTGTGTGTGTTGAGGAAACATCGGTGTTCAGAAGAAGTGGGCCTAAAAGAAAGGGACAATGGTCTCTAAGGAGCCATCGTGCAGTGATTAGTGTCGCGAAAGATGGTACCAAATCCATTAATCGTTAAAAGAAAATTAATTTGTATGAAGGTAGGCTTTTAAATCTTTTAAGCATATCCATCGTTAACCTCGTTGATGTTCAGTGCGTTGGTCTCTCTTCACACGAAGGTCAAGCTTGTGGCCCCGCCTCTAGGCCTGGCTTGGTGGAGGAGCGGGTTGCTTTCTTGAGCTCTCCACCCCACATAACCAGGTACACCCGGCTCATCTGGTACCGTCCTGAGGCAATATATATATATACAATATATATGGATGGAAAATTTATAAAATTCCAGTGTCTTTGTCAGAATTAATACACGAATCTCTTTCTATTTTTAAAAAAAATTGCACAAAACAAAAAATTATTGAGTTTTACTCTATAAAAATAAATAAAACTTCTTCCATTCATCTTATTAAGAAGTGTATATATATATATATATATATATGCTATAATGTTATAATGTTATAATGTTTCAGACCAACAAAGACCCTAGGATCCACTCATGGCTGGTCTACCTAACTGTGTTCGTAATCGTGTATTGTGTATGTCCTCCGTGGTGGCGGAGGGGACCTACAATTTTACGTGGGTTCCGAACCACAAGAACATAAGAAATTTATGTAAAAACCGCCGGTAAATTGGCAACGACCAATTTTTACGAAACTAAATAATTATCAATTTAAAACCAATTAATTATCGATTTAAAACTAAAGATAGAATCTCTGGATCCAGAGGATCTAGTCATAATATACTACTATCCACAAATATGTTACACTCTATATCTATTTATAACGGACATGCAAATATATCAGATCCAAAGAATCCAGTCAATTTCATTACGGTATCCATCAAGTCACGGTCCATATCGATTGCGGACCAAGTCAAAATTTACAATCATATACATTACAATATATACACTTACGAGAAAAAGTGTAGGTGTGGCTGTAAAGACTGTACAGTAATGTAGAAATGTGTGTGCACCCATTTTGGGTCTCCCATTTAAAGGTGTTTGTGGGGCAAGTGAAGATCATGAGTTTTTCAATACCTCACAGTACTATGGGGGGCACCGCTCGGCAGAGGAATCTCTTTAAATGGGGTGTGTAAGGACAGAGAGTATCCCCTAACCCAAGACGCTGCCTCCCTATATCCCACAACACTTGTGTTGAGCTGTGGGATCTATCCCCAGAAAGCCTTAATTTTACTACCTTAAACTATACCGTTTCTATCAACATATGCGTCTAATCGATTTTTAAACATGTTTATAGACGTGCTACTAATTACTTCTACCGGCAAACTATTCCAGCTATTTACTATTCTATGCGTAAAAAAGTTTTTCGCAACTGCTGTCTCGAACCTTCTACTTGTCAACTTACACCCGTTATTTCTAGTCCTATTATATTGAGATATTTCGAAAAAGCTATCTCTATCTACGTTATCGAACCCATTCATAATTTTGAAAACCTGGATTAGATCACCCCTTAACCTCCTAGTCTCGAGTGTTGTCAATTTTAACTCCTTAAGCCTATCCTCGTAAGACTTTGACCTAAGCGACGGAATCATCTTAGTTGCTCGTCTTTGAACTCTTTCGATTTTGTCTATATCTTTGCGCATATGCGGATTCCAAAATTGGACAGCGTACTCCAAATGGGGTCTAACTAATGATTTATAAAGTGGAACTATAATATCGCGCGATTTGTACTCAAAATTTCGAGCTATAAAACCGAACACTTTGTTCGCCTTATTGACCGCTGCTGTACTTTGTTTCGCTACTTTTAAATCACCCGTGACTATAACTCCTAAATCTTTTTCCAGCTCTACGCTTGTTAAATCTTTCCCTGACATACTATACGCAAAATTACCGTTACGTGAACCTATATGCAAAATTTTGCACTTATCAACGTTAAATCTCATTTGCCATGTGACTGACCAATCAACGATTTTATTCAGATCTTCCTGAATTTTACCTCTATCTTCGTCATTAATCGCCCTACCACCCAGCTTCGTGTCATCCGCAAACTTTGAAACTGTACTGACTAGGCCGACATCTAAATCGTTAATATATATAAGAAAAAGCAAGGGGCCCAATACAGAACCCTGAGGAACGCCACTCGCTACATTAGCCCAACACGACTCCGCTCCATCAACGACCACCCTCTGTTTCCTGCCTCGCAACCACTCTTCTAGCCAATTTATTACTACACGCCTGATTCCATGAGCCTTAGTTTTTCAATGCGTCTTTTGTGCGGCACGGTGTCAAACGCTTTTTGAAAATCTAAATACACTACATCAACCGCCCGATGTCTATCGTAAACGTCAACCACGCTTTGGAAAAATTCTAAAAGATTAGTTAAGCAAGATTTGTTTCGCCTAAATCCGTGCTGCGTATTTCTAACTAGCTTATGGAATTCTAAGTGTTCGACTATACGATCCCTAATTATTGATTCCAGTAGCTTACCTACAACAGACGTTAAACTGATTGGTCTATAATTTCCCGCCGCACCTTTATCGCCTTTCTTAAAGATAGGTGTTACGTTTGCTAACTTGAAATTATCTGGTACGCACCCCTCAGAAATAGACGCATTAAAAAATCTTTGTTAGCGGCACAACAATGCTATCTTTTAATTCTTTTAGTTGTATGGGATATATGGAATCCGGCCCCGGTGATTTACGCGTTTTCATTTTATCAATATAGCGCGTTACCTCCCCTTCACTAACCACTATATTATCCAAAATATTACCATTATCAAACGGTATTATGTCCGTGACCGTAGGGATATTTGTTACATCTTCTATAGTAAAAACTGACGTAAAAAATTCGTTTAGCAAGGTAGCCATTTCCTTGTTTTCAGAAACTAGATCTCCGTTTAGATTTTTCAAAAGCCCCAAGACGCTTTTTACTGGATTTCTATTATTGGCGTATTGAAAGAAACGCTTGGTTTTTTTTTTACCGTCACGAGCTATGGAGATTTCAAATTCGCGCTTGGACTTTTTTATTACACTTTTCGCTTCACGCCTTAGAGATATGTAGTTGTTTCGTAACCACAAATTGTCTTTATCGCACTTATGTAGCCTATAAGCCCTATCTCTACTCTTTATAATGTCTCCTACTCTAGAAGTAAACCACAAGGGCTTGTTGTTTACTTTCGCACGCTTAATTTTGTACGGTACACATTCCTCATTTATAGTCCTAAATACTGTTTCGAACGATTCCCACATTAGTTTTGCGTTGGAGTTCCCCATCACGTTTTCCCAATTGACGTGTGACAATTTATTTCGAAATTTACTAAAGTCTGCGTGCTGGAAGTTAGGAATTTTCGTCGAGTTAGCTGGTTTCGAGTGACTTACTGAGAGGACAAACTCTACCATATTGTGATCGCTATTGCCCAACGGTTCTATTATTTGAAGATCAGTAATTAGCCTATCATCCGTAGTTATTACTAAATCTAAAATACTGTCCAACCTCGTAGGTTCCCCAACCTTTTGAATAAGAAAGCTATCCTCGAGAAAATTAACTAAACGATTACCTTCCGCGTCTCCCTGCATTGTATCGTAATTTACGTTAGCGCAATTAAAGTCACCCATAACTAAAGCCTGCTCACTACCGATTATTCGCTTTAGTTCACGATATAACACTTCGTCCGTATCAGCTGTTTGATTAGGGGGCCTATATATAACCGCAACAACAAGTTTGAAATCGTTCAATTTAAGTTCTGCTATAGTAAAATCTATCGGTTCTGGAATTGTGTGCTTTACTTCTATAACGTTCGCAATATTATCTTTGATATACAACATAACACCGCCTCCTCGCCTACCTATTCTGTTTTTAACAAAAAGTCTATAACCTTTAATTTGATACTCCCCTACAAAGTCACGAGTTTCAGTGCTAAGCCACGATTCATTTATCGCAATTATATCATAGTCTTTACAAGCAATTAAAGAAAAAAATTCGTTTATTTTATTTCGTAGGCTACGAGCATTTAAGGATAGAACCTTCAAATTGTTTGTAATTGCGACAACTTCGCCAGCGCAGTGGAAATTTATGGAATTTACGCTGGGACCGTTCGAGTTACGACAGCCTGAAAAGAAGAGACAGTATTACGAAATAGTCTTCCTAAACGCGCAGCTCCAACGTCATTAAGATGAAGTCCATCTCCGAGGAACAAGTCCCTCCTGCCGCAGAAACTGTTCCAAAAATTCTCAAAATGCACTCCTTCCTGTTGGCAAAGACTTTAGGTTATTGTTAATATAGGTCGCCTTGCTGTAGAAATCGTTACGATGGATAATTCGAGGAAGTATACCTGTTAAAACAATCTTATTAGTTTTTTCCTTTAATCGCTCTAGTAAGTCCCTGCACCTAGCCAGCAGTTCTTCCGATCTAGAATTTAAAACGTTATTAGTACCGACATGAATAACATACGTTGTGTCCTCGGAGGTACCATCTGTAAATTGGTCAACACTATTAGTTATATCCTCCACCCTTGCACCAGGGTAGCAGTAACGGCGCCTACGACGAGGGTTTCTCCCACAGAATTCCTCGAGCTGTCCTCGAACAATGGAATCGCCAACGAGTCGTATTTCCGGTTCATCATCATCTTCAAAACCTAAAACAGAAAACTTATTGTTTGTTATTACTGGTAGACATGTCTTAGGTTTTCTCAATGGGGCTCCATTACGCACTCGAACGAAGGGTTGGGAACTAGGAGAAGAGAGAGAGCTATTAATACTATTTATATTATTAATAGAAACTGAGGCAGGAGGGGTCGCAACTGGAGTCTCAAGGGATTCTAATTTTGCCGTCAGGAGCATCACCCTTTCTTCAAGGCTTACTCTGGCCTCCTCCTCACGTTCTAACTCGTTCCTCAGCACTTTTAAGTTTGGGCACCACCTGCAAACTAACTGTTCATTATTATTAGCCATTGTAAACGCGTAAGCGGCAAATTTCCCTTCACAGCGACTGCAAGTACTTGACGGGGGTGCCATGCTTTTAATTAGTTAAACAACAACAAAAAAAAAAAAAAATACGAGCGTTTGGAAATTAATAAATTACAATGTAGGTCTACCGCGTTTTTGAAACGCAGAAACAGGTTCTTGTAACACAAATTTATACTAAATGCATATAGAATTAAGCTACCGACAAAAGATCTGTAAAAGAAGAGTATTTATAACACTTATCTGTCCGCGATTTGACCCGACTTTTTTCCCTTTTCTTCACACGGTGCGGGACAACACTCTACCTGACTTCTCGAAGGAAGGAAAAATGAACCTTATGTCAGCACGTTTTTTGATAGATTTGAAAAACTACACGGCAAGCCACGCATTATGGGAACATAAGCAATATCTATTTAATTATGTCTCTATCAGGCCAAATATGTTGAGGAACAATTAAAGAAACCTGTTTTTTCGTTTAGAAACATGGTTTGAGATTGGTGGGAATTATTTCGAACAAATATGAAACAAAATAAATGTATTTTCCTATGATGCGTGACTTTATGGACACCCTATATATATATGCGAGTGACCCGTTGCACACGTCGGGCTAACATCATGAAAAAGAAAACATATAGTGTTTGTTATTTACCATTACTTATTCGGACTACAGTGGATTTAATTTTCCCAGAAGAGTTCCTTGTTCCATGCACAGTCTGTGTGTATTATATATATATATATATATATATATATTATATATATATATATATATATATAAATAATGTTTTGGAGAGAAAAATTACACATGTAAATAGACATAAAATCTAAAAGCTAATATCACGTCTTAAAAATAAGGTGGAAATGTGTAGACTTTTTCAATTGTTTGTATGTTCGGTCTAGGATAGATCGCAGAGATTATTTTTACTATTGTCTAAGTCATTGAACGTAACAACCTTTTTAAACGGTTACAGATTGATTGATTGGTTGATTATTATTATTATTATTATTATTATTATTATTATTATTTACTAAGAAAACTTTTTCAAAGCTGCTCCCTTTCGTCCTTCCTCCTCTTCCCCTGCCTCCTCGTTTTATTGTTATTGTTAGTGGTGGTGTTCTTGTTGTTTTTATTATTATTTATTGTATTGGTAAGTGGAGTGGTTAGGTCAAAGGGATTCCTTTGTGTTCTCCCACTTGCTGTCAACAAGTAAGAAGAAAAGGGCTTTCAGATTGTCCTTCACACACACACTATATATATATATATATGAAAATTATTTCACGAAAGTGACACGTGAAAAATATTTATGATGAATAAAACCACGAAGGGAAAAGAAAAACAAAGTGGTGCTCAAGCGCTTTCGTGTTCCTGAGGATGTCATTAGACGGAAAAGCTTGAGCACCACTTTGTGTTTCTTTTCCCTTCGTGGTTTTAGTCATCATATATATATATATAAGTAGAGGCGGGGCCACCAGCTTGACCTCCGTGTGAAGAGAGACCAACACACGAAACAACATAAGGTTCATAAGGTATATATATATATATATATATATATAGAGAGAGAGAGAGAGAGAGAGAGAGAGAGAGAGAGAGAGAGAGAGAGAGAGAGAGAGAGGAGTAAAATGTGCAGCACAGAGAAAGTTTCGTCCCTTTATCGCTGGGTTATGTCCCGAACACGTCTCTTACCACTCACCATCCAGGAAACCCAAAGTTCCTTTCAAGTGCAGCTTTTGAGGTATCTCTTTTTTTCACGTAGTTTATCAGAAATGCACAAGTTAACCCTTCATTAATTTTTAGTATAGAGAACTACAATAACCGTAGGACGATTTTAATACGGAGACTGAAATAAAATATGCAGTGGGGACGAAACTTCTCTGCTGCACAATTACATCATATCCGCATTAATCCGTTAACTCAGCGAGCGCCCAGTTAAGAGTCGAGCCAAAAACACGGGCTATGCAAAGAGATATCTCAGTTTAAAGTTAAAACCCATGTGTATATACGGGCTCCGCAGAAATGGTCAGAAGCGAGAGCCCGTGATATTACGGGTTGCGCAGCAAACTGGTTAAGATTAAACTAAGGTTGTTGTATCATAATTCTCTCTCTCTCTCTCTCTCTCTCTCTCTCTCTCTCTCTCTCCCAACATGGGTTTAGACGGCATAGATCGTGTCTCACCAACTTGCTCGGGTTTTTCCACGGCATGTGGAGTGAGTATGATAAAAGTATGGCGATTGATATACTTTATCTCGACTTTGAGAAAGCCTTTGATAAGGTACCTCACCGCCGGCTAATGGCCAAAGTGCGCGCCCTGGGTATCGGTGGGGAAGTAGGTAGGTGGATTGAAAACTGGCTGAAAAATAGGCGGCAGAGGGTTGTAATTAAAGGGGTTACTTCGTGTTGGGCCTCGGTCACTAGTGGGGTTCCTCAGGGTTCCGTTTTGGGACCACTGTTGTTTATCATTTACATAAATGATATCGACGCTGGCATCGTCAGTCGGATCGCCAAATTCGCTGATGACACCAAGCTTGGGGCCAATGTTGGGACGCCCAAACCGATCGAGCAACTGCGTGAGGACTTAGGTAGGATAGGAGAGTGGTCCGAAAAATGGTAAATGCCGTTTAACTTGGGTAAATGCAAGGTCATGCACATTGGCTACGCCAATCCCAAGTCGGACTACTCGATGTTGGGGAGTAATATCGAGGTGACTGATTTGGAAAAGGACTTGGGTGTGCTAATTAGCAGCTACCTTAAGTTTACCAAACAGTGCGTAGAGGTGGAAAAGAAAACCCAGAAGCTGTTGGGTTATATCAGGAGGCAATTTCAGTTTCGGAACAAGGAGATTGTGCTCTCTCTGTACAATTCCCTGGTTCGGCCGCACCTGGAGTATGCTATGCAGTTCTGGTCGCCCACCCTCAGGAAAGATATTGAGAGGCTGGAGCGAGTGCAGGCGAGGGCCACAAAGTTAATCCCTTCCGTTAGGCATATGGGCTACAATCGACGCTTACGCGCCCTGAACTTGTTTTCGCTGGAAACTCGGAGGCTGCGCGGTCAACTGATCGTTACGCGGGTTCAACGATGTCGATTTTAGAAGCATGTTTAGTTTAAATGATAACGCAACTCGCAACAATGGTTGGAAGTTGGATTTGAAACGCTTTAGGACTAGTGTGTGTGGGAATTACTTTACTTATAAGATCTGTGACACGTGGAACAACAGGCTACCTTCAGAAGTTGTGAACATTTCTTCTGTGGATCTGTTCAAGAAAAGATTAGACCGAATCTTGCACACTATTTGAGGATGTATGAATTTTTCCCTGGCACCCGTTGCCATTGGTACCTCCTCGGTATGGGCCGCAAGGCCTTTTGAGGTACTACTTTTCCTTGTAACTCTCTCTCTCTCTGTCTATATACAGTGCGTCCCAAAAAAATGTATACACACTTTAACAGCTGATAGCTCAATTGATGTTTCTTTCTTTCCAAGTTAAACCCATTAGAATTAATAATGGCAGTCAGACTAAGCTTTGAACAAAGGAAATTCATTCTAAAATGCTACTGGAAGTGTGAAAACGCAGTTGAAGTGCAAAGACAGTTTAGGAGGGAGTTTCAAACAGATCCACCAACGCGACTTACCATCACTCGAATTAGAGATAAGTTTGAAGCCGATGGAACTGTTCAGAATGTCCACAAGAAGCGTTCCGGAAGACCACGGACATCGACAAGCCCCACAAAGCAAGAAAGAGTACTGGAAACGTATCACCAAAGTCCAAGAAAATCTGTGCGGCAAGCGAGTCGTGAGGTAGGAATTTCAGAATCGTCTGTCCAACGCATTTTGAAGCGCTGTCAATGGAAAAGTTACATTCCAAGATTAGTCCATGCTATTAATGAAGATGATCCGGACCGAAGAGTGGAGTATTGCGAGTGGTACTTGGCACGATGTGGATGTGGATTGGACGAAGGGGTTTCGTAGAATACCCTCCGCGTTCACCAGACCTCACACCACTAGACTTTTTTTATGGGGATACTTAAAAGACAAAGTACGCTATAAAACCTGCAACAGTCGCTGAATTGAGAGCAGCCATTGAACGAGAATGCACACAAATACCAAACGAAATGTTTCGTGATGTTTGCGATTCCATTGCTTTGCGTTATCAGCAGTGCCTGGACCAGAACGGACGTCAGTTTGAAAACAGGCGTTGACAAAACAATTAAATAATGTCTGTAGATTCTATTACATTTTGAAAATGAAATGTATTTTAATAAACACTGCCTTTATAAGTATTTAAAGTGTGTATACATTTTTTTGGGACGCCCTGTATATATATATTATATATATATATATATATATATATAATATATATATATACACACATATCTATACACACACACACCACACACATATCTATACACACACACACACACACACACATATATATATATATACACACACACACACACACACAGTATATATATTAATCGGGCGTTGAACAATATTGTACCAAAACATAATGTAATCCTGTACGGAAGTTACTAATGTACAACGTATACTCAAGCACTTGTACGTAATAATAATTCTAAAAATTGGTGTTATTATTAATTATATGTGGCCCTTTTTTTTTGCAATTTGAATAGTGCGACGCAATGTCAACCACATGAGAAGTATTAGATAAAAGCCTTACTAATAAAGTCTTGTTTTCTTTTGTTAATTGACTTGTCAAAAGCCTTCGATACAATCTCACAACATACGTATTGCTAAATTATCTCTCTGTGGCATTAATAATAACCAGTCAGGATAAGCGGAAACTGGCACAGTGCTTAAGGCCAACTAATGCGGACCATTGCGCTATCTCTCGGATTATTATTACTAGCACCATCGCGGGTCGAACCTCCGACCTCAATGTATTCACTTTGTTTACAGGGAAATTGTGTTACTCACTGAGCTACGGGAGCGGGCCACTATGTCGTTCGTTCAACGATATTTAAATATGCAACAAAATAATTTTGTAACCTCCGAATTAAAGATTACACATTGAATTCCACAAAGAATTATTTTTGGTTCTTTATTTCTGATAAATAACTTCCATAACTCTCGTAATGGAAAAGGCTTTCAATAATGGGGATTATACTTCCTTGATATATTCAAACCGATCTTTGATCCCATAATAGAATAATAGATAGAGACATCTTGGTAGTTTATAGTTAGTTGAAAGCTAACAGATTATTCTTAAACCATTCTCTCAATTACCAGAAAGAAAATAATGCCAAACATTAATATGATTATTGACTTTCATACATTAGTTCTTGTCATTGACGAGGAAATATTACGAGTCGTGTTTGAAGATAAACTGTTTTTTCGGCAATATACAGGAAAAGTAGATGATAAACTCCAAATTCTGTATTATTTTAACAAAATTAAGTTTTCTAACAACAGATGATGCGCTTTAAACGCTATATATTTCTTTCGTGTATCAACACCTCACGTATAAAACCGTATGGGAGTGCATGTGACGTCATTAACCCTTTAATCATAACAAAAGCAAAATTGTAAGAAAAATAAAGAAAAGTAATTACTGTAGTATGATCATGACCTCTTAATGCCCAGAATTGCAAAACAACTCACACCTCAATAATAATAATATTATAATGGAGGTAAGTGCGATATATATATGTAACCAAAAAAAACTATAGAAAAGAACGCAATCATGAAAATCTTAAGCTTCACATTTGAGTTCATTGTATCAAGATTTGTGAAGCTTTAGATTTTCATGGCTGCGTTCTTTTCTATAGTTTTATTGACCAAATAATTGAACCGACAGTAATTGGGGCGCCGCAGGCACCCCAATTACTGAAAGAGAGGCCCAAGGTGAGAGGGATAGGAATGATGTTCAAAATAAAATACGCCGTAGGCCCACAATTCAATTCGGTTTGAGCCGAATGCCCAAGTACCTCAGATCTAGCGAAATCGCGGCGTAGCGCCGATCTTTTGCTGAAAGTCCTGACAGAAAGAAATGAAAAGGGAGTATTTGTTGACAATTATGTCTACAAGGAGATTCTTCAGTAATGAAATAAAGATAAGTTTATGATAAAGTGTTCTTTTTTATATTTTATAACAGGAAATAATACCTTGAGGTAAGAAAATTCATTTCCCAGATGAAGTAATTGGCCGAGGGCTCCAAGCCTTCCGCAGGAAATAGCAAAACCCGCCCGTAGGGCGGTATTTTTGCTAGTAATAATAATAATAATTGAAAATGTTGTGGAAAATGAAATGTATATTGAAGAAGGTATAAGAGAATATGCAGTCGTTCGAAATGTTTTGTGAAAATTCAAGTTTCGTACCGAATTTATTAGTGAGAAATATGCATCGAGTTTTACAACAGGACTTTATGAACCGACTGTATAAGTATCAAAGGAAAATTATAGTCCGTAGTGTAGTAGAAATTCTTACACTTATATAGCGATGGAATTATGGGATAGTCTGTCGAACGAATTAAAATCAATCGGTGTTCACTCAATTTTCTTGAAGCAATTAAAACTTACTAAATTCCAAAGTTACTGAATGTGCTTCTAATCTTAAACATTTATCAGGTCATCCCATAAGTAATGTCGTTTTTTACGATAGATTAAGTTTAAACTAGTCCTACTAGGTTTAAGCATAAATTTTCCGAAGGTTATATCTAAGAGGAGATCTATCGTGTTTCGCTACATATTTTACAGACCTTGACCAGTGAAGACGTGTGTTTTGTTTTATGTGAACCCCTCATAAACATGGCGGTATCAGAAGAGCATATCAGGCATATAATGCTTTACGAATTCAAGAAAGGGAATAGTGCTACTGAAGCAACGCGAAGCATTCAGGACGTTTATGGCAACGATATTCTGCATGTGAGGAAATGTCAAAGATGGTTTCAAAAGTTTAGGAATGGTGACTGCTGTTTGACAGATGCAGCACGCTCTGGACACCCTGCTGAGTTTGATGATGACCTGCTGTTAGCCGCACTTGAAGAAGACTGTTCAACAACTGTCGAAGAATTGGCCCAGAAACTCAATTCATCCCCGTCCACCATCCATCGACATTTGCAACAACTCGGGAAAGTGCCTAAGTTAGGAAAGTGGGTGCCACATGAATTGTCGGTCGACAATCTGAGGGTACGGGTAAACATTAGCACAGCTCTTCATTCTCGTGAACTCCAAGATCCGTTTTAGCACCGTTTAGTGACTGGTGATGAAAAGTGGATACTGTACTAGAATGTTAAGCGCCGTCGACAGTGGGTTTGTGCCGGAGAATCAGCGACACCACAGCCAAAACCAAATCTTCACCCTCGGAAGGTGTTGCTTAGTGTTTGGTGGGATAAAGGTGGTGTAATACACTTTGAAACCTTACCACACAATCAAACAATCACCGCTCAAGTCTGTCAACAACTGGATCGATTGAACACTGCACTAAAAGAAAAGAGACCTTTTTTGGTTAATCGGAAAGGAATCGTGTTCCACCACGACAACGCACGTCCTCATACCGCTCGGATCACTTCTGCAAAAATTGAGGAGCTTGGGTGGGAAAAACTTCCACATCCTCCATATTCTCCAGACCTTGCGCCTTCAGATTATCATCTTTTCAGGAGTCTGCAAAACTATCTTGACGAGAAACTATACTTCTTTTGATGACCTGCACACCAGTCTTTGTACGTTTTTTGCCTCAAAACCGCCTGAATTTTATAAACATGGCATTGAAAAGCTTGTGTAGGACGTTGGCAGAGTGTCATTGATTCCGATGGAAAATATATACTAGATTAAAAAGTTTCAGTTGAGTTTTTTTTCTTCTTCAAATTCCGATCTAAAAAACATTACTTATGGGATGACCTGATAAAATAATCACACACCTTTCCCAAATGTTCGACCCCCAAAAATAGTTTTGCATATCTAATCTGAAAATTTATGCATATTTAGTATGTACTCGTATGTATATGAGCTAATCTTTTAAGAGTTAATTTTTTTCTTTATCCTCTTGTTTTAAGAGTATGATCAGTATATTTTACGATATACTAAATTATTGTAACTCCTAAATGGAATTTAATATATATGTAGAAATGGCCAAATGTCAAAATAATTATACAAGAACATAACTTATTTGAATTTACAGCTACAGGGTGCCCAAAACTTCTCTGCATAATGGAAAATATATTTATTTATGGAACCCTATCATAAATGTTCAAAATGTTCCCCATTCGCTTCAAAACACACTGTATTTATTATTAACTAATTTAATTAATCTAATTTCCGTTCAATAAAGGTTTTTCGGATAACCTTTAAATAATAACTAATGAAACGTAAGCCATTTTTAAATTTATGTATTAAAATTTAATTTTTAAAATTAATATAATCTCGTCTGTTAATTTTCTCGTCTTTAATTAAGTCTTTATACGAACAGTTTATAATTATAACTAAATAATATGTTTCAGCCGGTAAAAGTGCGTTCGCTTGCTGAAGTCATTGTACAGGGTGGCTACAAAGTCCCTTTGCATGAAAAACAAGGGCAACACAGATATGCTGTAATTTCACTGCAAAGGGACTTTGTGGCCACGCTGTACTCTCTCACATTATTATATTTTCTAAATATAGTATTGAATTAAATTGAATCAAATTAGTTCCCAAACTAAAGGTCAAACGAGAGACGTGCTCAACTCTGAAAGAAAATAGCTTTGTTGTCATAGGGCTAAGATTATGTAACCAGCTACCCAAAGACATCAGAAACGCAACTGATGTCAAAGTAGAAGTTTTCAAAATAAGACTAGACAGACGCCTGGCTTAGGACGATTCCATATGAGCCTGATGTGCCTGGTTATGTGAGATGGAGAACTCGAGCCAGCAACTCTCTTCTGCATCAAGCCAAGTTAAGAGGTGAGGGCACCAGCTTTGACCTACGTGTGAAGAGAGACCGACACAGGGAACATCTTCAAGGTTACAAGGTATATATGTTACAGTACGATTGTGAAACTAGGGATTTCATGAAATCGCTAGTTTCAGAATCTTACTGTAACGTATATACATATATATTGAGCGCGTAATGTCAAGTACCTATTTTTTAGGTGATTTTGAGTAATAACCTTTTTTTGTATGATCTACAGGATGTACACAAATTATCTTTACAACTTCTCTCAAATAAAAATATTAGGGAACGAGTTACGCATACCGTTTTTGTGCCAGCTGTGAGAGAAAGGAATAAAGTTTCACATAACCTCAAACACATTCAACATGGGCACCATTTGTCACACGTAAGACGTCCAAACGGTATTCTATTTCCATCCATGTACACTGCAACATTTCAACGTCCTCTTGCAACAGCAGCAGCAATTCTGGTCTTTAAATCGTCGATGTTGGCCACTGGAGTTGTGTACATGCAGTCTTTTACATAACCCCATAGAAAAAAGTCACAGGGTGTTATGTATGGTGATCTGGCCAGCCAAGAGATGGGCTCCCCACGGCCAATCGACCGATTTGGGAAATGCATGTTAAGGGAATTTCGTACCAACAAGCTCCAATGTAGTGGTACGCCTGGAAAAACACATTAGGCTGCAGTTCCTCTAACTATGGATAGACGTAGTTCTCAAGCATATCCAGATAATTGGTGGTTGTTACTGTCGCCTCAGCGAAGAAATAAGAAATACCGTTTGGACGTCTTACGTGTGACAAATGGCACCCATGTTGAATGTGTTTCAGGTTATGTGAAACGTTATTACTTTCTCTCACAGATGGCGCCAAAACGGTATGTGCACCTCGTTTCCTAATGTTTTTATTTGAGAGAGAAGTTGTAAAGATAACTTGTGTACACCCTGTATTTTCTCATTCTTTTCTTCACAAAATTAATATGGTGTGCAAGGGAATTGTTCTCTGCCTTTTCTATGAAAATATGGAAAGAAATAACTCGCGAAGGAATTAAGAAAAATAGAAGTAATAATCTGATCATATAACACTTACATAATTAAACTACAGTACATTAATACCTGATTAGGTTACTTGAGAACCGTTCTGTGACACTAATATTTAAGTTACATTTATACCCGGTTTGTTACAGGGCAAAAATTGCCAGTTCAATAGGTAACACCGTTTCCCAACAAGCGAAGTGAGAGTGAGATCTGGAGTTCGAACCCCAATGATGCTGGTAATAAATAATAATAATCCGGGAGTTGGAGCAATGGGCCGCATTAGTTGGCCTGAGTATTGTGCCAGTTTCTGGCTCTCTCGAATGATCATTATCACGGTCAAAAATTCGTTCGTGAATGGGCTATGTCGAGGCCATGTCACAACACCGCTGCCCGTTCGATCAGCGACGTTTACCGACATTGGGTCTGATAGTAGTTGGATGGATGACAGTCCTTTACGTGCAGATGATGTAGCGATATATGGTTCGGATTCCACGTCAAACTGTGGGTCACAACCCACCAAAATAATAATAATAATAATAATAGTAATATAATCGGTCTTGAACTTTAAATTCGGGTAACATACACTGAAATATTTGAAAATTTGCGTTTTCTCCTTGTCAACTTGCCTCATGAAGATCGGGAAACTCGAACGAAGAACTTAAATGTTTGATACTACCTCCTTCGTCGACTGAACGTTATTCTTTCGAAATACGAGGGCAATAACAGACCGAAACAAGATACTTCCGAGAAATGAGAGAGTCACAGAGGTGATCTTACAAGGGACAGAAAAGAACCCAACTGAGCTCGGGGAATGAATACAGAGTCCCAGTAAATGTGTTAAGATAGTATTACAGCATACAGCATAAAAAAAAAAAAAATATATATATATATATATATATATATATATATATATATATATAATATATATATATGGGTGTCTGTGTGTGTGTCCATTAATGCATTAAATAATTATACGCTTTCTTTCATTTGTTAATTTCTCATCTTCGTATAGTTTTTATTATTATTATTATTATTATTATTATTATTATTATCATCCCTCGAGTGCAACTTCATATTTTTGCCCTAGACTTTCACACTAGAAGGAATGAAATTTATGAGAATATGTCTGCAATTCCTTTTATTCCTTTTCTAATTTTAGGCCCCCCCCCCCCCCCCCCAATTCCAGCTTGTATATATATTTGAAATTTTAAGTTCTGCGAGATTATGTTTTTGGTTCGGTGAACACGGCTCTGTCGAGCAACCGCTCTCCTAATATAATTTCAGCTTTTAGCATAAAACTAATAAATTTGAAGAGTCGACGTTTAAAATTGGGTCGGTTGAAAAGGAAGGAAACACGTTTTTTTTAATTGATACGATATTGCAATATGTTGCTAATTACCTGCATTCGAAAGGCAATTTGAAATTTATTCATTGTATTTTGTTTCACTGTTATTTGAATCAAAGTGAATTAATTTCTGAAATTTTGTTATTACGAGTGTGACTGTGATTGATACAGTAAGTTTGCGGTACCTTGGAGAGGAAGCACAGACTTACGGTGCATCTAACTCCTGAAGAATTATGCACCTGAACTGATAATAACTGACGATAGCGGTAACTCAAACTAATGAAAATTAAACGAATATGGATTTAGATATTCTTTTAACTGAGATAACACGGAGTATTGTTGCTTGTTGAGTGAATATATATATATATACAGGGCCGGATCTAGAAGTTGCGAGGCCCTAGGCAGATCTAGAAATTGCGAGGCCCTAGGCCTATATATATGAAAATATGGACTTAATTGTCGGTACTATACCAGCAATATTAGAATCCCGCATAGACAGAACTATGCCAGCACTTAAAAATTAAACCAAACCAAAATAATCACGCATGGAAATTGTATAAGAAATATAAATAAACCATACAAATAAGTATAAATTATATATGAATCAAGATTTGTATCGAAAATATAAGACAATGATTTCTAAGATTTATATAATATTATACGAAATGACTTTCCATAGTATACAAACGTTTTTCATATGTGATGTATACGAGATGTTGACATTTCATTTTTTATAATAGTGAGCGATCGACTTATCAGGCTAAATATTAATGCTTTAATATTTGGTTCAGATGCTCCTTGAATATTACAGCAATGCTTTTCTACTTTTCTTCGAGTTAAACTCTTCAATTAATTGAAATAATCTAATGAATTTGTTATATCGTTTTCTATTGATAACATAGCTAATGATTGCAATCTCGCTTGAGACATGGTGGAACGCAAATGTTTTAATAAGTTTGAGACGCGAGAAACTTCTTTCAGCGAAGCAACAGTAACTGGGATGGTTAATACTATTCGAAGTGCAACATAAACATTAGGATAATCTCACTTAGTTGTTTTTGCACTATATAACAAGGGCATTTCCGAGATCTGTTTTCTCAGGTATAAACCTGCAAAGTACTTTAAGTTCTTCATAGAGTTCTAAATCATTAATATCAATTGAACACGCGCGCCGGCTTGAGCGAGCTAGGCGCGAGGCCCTAGGCCAGGGTCCCCAACCCTGTGCCCGCGAGCACCATGGTGCCCGCCGACCCTTTTGCGTGTGCCCGCCACTGACTGACTACGATTGATAAGTTTTTATTTAAATTTTTAATAAAATGTTAAGTATGTTACATATTTTAAAATATTTAGTTACTAAATATTTAAAATATGTAACATACTTAACATTTTATTAAATTTTAGTAGTTAATTACGGAAACAGATGCTCATTTATTTGAAAATAATTATTTCTTTATAAATAAATTAAGTTATCGTTTTGATAATTTTTCTAAGATTCTTAGTTAGCCCATCTTGTTCATCGTACTGCCTTGAATTTGCCTTGAAAAAGTAAATGGTGCCTGCAGCACTACCGGTAGTCTTGAATGTGCTCTTCGGCACAAAAAGGTTGGGGACCCCTGCCCTAGGCGATCGCCTAGTTCGCCTATAGCTAAATCCGGGCCTGTATATATATATATATATAATAACTCAAAATGGTCCCCTGATAAACTTTTATGTTACACACAGACCTTGCGTGGAACAAGGAACACTTTTGGGAAAATTAAATCCACTATAATCCGAATTTTTTTTTTTATATTGGAAGGAGGGGCCAGGGGCAAATGCCCACAAAAGCGCACCCCCCGTCACCCATAGTAGAAGAAGAGCCAAAATGAAGGTCCAGGGTCTATGACCAGTGTAGGTCATAGACAGGAAGAAAGATGGATTGAGGAAAATTGTTCCAGAGTTCAGGAGTTGCGTAGATCAAAGATTGAAAATACCATTAATTCTTTCGTCAGAGAGTTGAACAGAAAAAGAATGAGAGTGTGTAGAAAATCTGGTTCTGCGTGTTCTCCTCAAACGAGGAGGCATACAGTTAGAAAGTTCAGAAGAGCAGTGTCCGTTATAATAGCGATAGTAAAGGGTGAGGTAACATTGCGGTGAAGAGAGAGGGATTGAAGACAATAAGAGGCGGGAAATTGATGAGACGAAAAGCCTTTGATTCCACCCGGTCAAGTACGGATGTGTGGGTTGAGCCACCCAGTACATGAGAAGCATACTCCATACAGGGGCGAACAAGACCCCTGTACAGAGACAGCACCTGAGTGGGGGGTGAAGAAACTGCGGAGGCGGTACAGCACACCTAACGTCTTAGAAGCTGTTTTGGAAAGAGAGTATATGTGATCTTTCGAGGAAAGATCAAGAGAAAAGGAAATACCAAGCATGTTAAGAGAAGAGGAAGGATTGTGTTGCGTGTTGGTGGGGTTAAGGGGATAGTTGTGTGGAAGATTGTAACGAGTAGACAGATGGAGGAATTGAGTTTTTGAGGGATTGAAAGCCGCAAAGTTTTCTCAGCCCCAATCCGATACAGCAGAAAAATCAGAGGTCAGGTGTTCCACAGCCGTCTTACGGGAATCATGGAATCACTGTTGAGAGGAACGCTTTGGGAAGCGGGTGGAAAAGTGTATAGTGGAATCATTGGCATAGGAGTGAATAGGAGAGGAAGTGCGAATTAAAAGATCTTCACAAATAAAACAGGCTTCTCAAGTCTAAAAAATAAAAATCAGAACCTCAATTCCAAAAAATAAGAATTCAGTCCCAAAAATTAGAATATCCATAATATATCGTTAACATTTTATTCTGATAGCCAAATGAAATGAAAAATTAAGAAATAAGAACAAATAAAAATAAATAAAATTTGAGGCCAAAAATAAGAATAAATCTTAGAAATAAGGACACTTGAGAACCCTGAAATAAAAGGAAAAGAGTGGGTGACAGGACAGAACCCTGAGGAACTTTGTTGATAGCTTTAGAAGAACAGTGGCCATCTACAACCGCAGCTATAGATCGGCCAGAAAGGAAATTAGAGATGAAGGCTCAGATAGAAGGATGGAAACCGAAGGAGGGCAGTTTGGAAATTAAAGATTTGTGCCAGACTCTATCAAAAGCCTTTGATATATCTAGCGCAATAGCAGAAGTTTCACCGAAATCCCGAAAGGAGGATAACCAAGAGTCTTTCCTTGTGAACAGACGTGTTTTATCGAGTGTCCAGTGTTATCAATTGAATAAGTGGTTTTCGTTGAGGTGTCTTTAAAAAAAAATAGTGTTTGGTGCATTCTTAACTAAATTACTTCGTGTTACTAGTCATTCATTAACGAATATATTTCATCTATTGACTTTATTCAGTACTATATTATTTGATCAAACTAAGGATAGTGCACGTGACTTGCCTTTGTTTTTCAGATCTATCAGAAAACGAGGAGTCATAAGGTTCATTTTCCCTACCTTAGGGAGGTCAGGTAGAGTGTGGTCACACACTGTGGGAAAAAAGGAAAAAAGTCTGTCGAATCGCGGACAGATAAGTACTACTAATACGCTTTCTTTTACAGATCTTTTCGTCGGTAGCTTAATTATATATTCATTTAATATAAATTTGTGTTACAAGAATCTGTTTCTGCGTTTCAGAAACATTTTTGCGGGTTTGCTCAGGTGACGGCGCAATAAGCACACGGTAGACCTACGTTGTAATTTATTAATTTCCAAGCGCTCGTTTTTTTTGTTTTTTAACTAATTAAGAGCATGGCACCCCGTCAAGTACTTGCAGTCGCTGTGAAGGGAAATTTTCCGCTTACGCGTTTACAATGGCTAATAATAATGAACAGTTAGTTTGCAGGTGGTGCTCAAGCATGGAAGTGCTGAGGAACGAGTTAGAACGTGAGAGGGAGGCCAGAGTTAGGCTTGAAGAAAGCGTGATGCTCCTGACGGCAAAATTAGAATCCCTTGAGACTCCAGTTACGACCCCTCCTGCCTCAGTTTCTACTAATAATATAAATAGTACTAATAGCCCTCTCTCTTCCCCTAGTTCCCAACCCTTCGTTCGAGTGCGTAATGGAGCCCCATTGAGAAAACCTAAGACTTGTCTACCAGTAATAACAAACAATAAGTTTTCTGTTTTAGGTTTCGAAGATGCTGATGAACCGGAAATACGACTCGTTGGCGATTCCATTGTTCGAGGGCAGCTCGAGGAATTCTGTGGGAGAAACCCTCGTCGTAGGCGCCGTTACTGCTACCCTGGTGCAAGGGTGGAGGATATAACTAATAGTGTTGACCATTTTACAGACGGTACCGCCGAGGACACAACGTATGTTATTCATGTCGGTACTAATAACGTTTTAAATTCTAGATCGGAAGAACTGCTGGCTAGGTACAGGGACTTACTAGAGCGATTAAAGGAAAAAACTAATAAGATTGTTTTAACAGGTATACTTCCTCGAATTATCCAACGTAACGATTTCTACAGCAAGGCGACCTATATTAACAATAACCTAAAGTCTCTTTGCCAACAGGAAGGAGTGCATTTTGCGAATTTTTGGAACAGTTTCTACGGCAGGAGGGACTTGTTCCTCGGAGATGGACTTCATCTTAATGACGTTGGAGCTGCGCGTTTAGGAAGACTATTTCATAATACTGTCTCTTCTTTTCAGGCTGCCGTAACTCGAACGGTCCCAGCGTAAATTCCACAAATTTCCCCTGCGCTCGCGAAGGTGTCGCAATTACAAACAATTTGAAGGTTCTATCCTTAAATGCTCGTAGCTTACGAAATAAAATAAACGAATTTTTTTCTTTAATTGCTTGTAAAGACTATGATTTAATTGCGATAAATGAATCGTGGCTTAGCACTGAAACACGTGACTTTGTAGGGGAGTATCAAATTAGAGGTTATAGACTTTTTGTTAAAAACAGAATAGGTAGGCGAGGAGGCGGTGTTATGTTGTATATCAAAGATAATATTGCGAACGTTATAGAAGTAAAGCACACAATTCCAGAACCAATAGATTCGACTATAGCAGAACTTAAATTGAACGATTTCAAACTTGTTGTTGCGGTTATATATAGGCCCCCTAATCAAACAGCTGATACGGACGAAGCGTTATATCGTGAACTAAAGAGAATAATAGGTAGTGAGCAGGCTTTAGTTATGGGTGACTTTAATTGCGCCAACGTGAATTACGATACAATGCAGGGAGACGCGGAAGGTAATCGTTTAGTTAATTTTCTCGAGGATAGCTTTCTTATTCAAAAGGTTGGGGAACCTACGAGGTTGGACAGTATTTTAGATTTAGTAATAACTACGGATGATAGGCTAATTACTGATCTTCAAGTAATAGAACCGTTAAGCAATAGCGATCACAATATGGTAGAGTTTGTCCTCTCAGTAAGTCACTCGAAACCAGCTAACTCGACTAAAATTCCTAGCTTCCAGCACGCAGACTTTTGTAAATTTCGAAATAAATTGTCACACGTCAATTGGGAAAACGTAATGGGGAACTCCAACGCAAAACTAATGTGGGAATCGTTTGAAACAGTATTTAGGACTATAAATGAGGAATGTGTACCGTACAAAATTAAGCGTGCGAAAGTAAATAACAAGCCCTTGTGGTTTAGTTCTAGAGTAGGAGACATTATAAAGAGTAGAGATAGGCCTTATAGGCTACATAAGTCCGATAAAGACAATTTGTTGTTACGAAACAACTACATATCTCTAAGGCGTGAAGCGAAAAGTGTAATAAAAAAGTCCAACCGCGAATTTGAAATCTCCATAGCTCGTGACGGTAAAGAAAACCCCAAGCGATTCTTTCAATACGTCAACAATAGAAATTCAGTAAAAAGTGTCTTGGGTCCGTTGAAAAATGTTAACGGAGATCTAGTTTCTGAAAACAAGGAAATGGCTACCTTGCTAAACGAATTCTTTACGTCAGTTTTTACTATAGAAGATGTAACGAATATCCCTACGGTCATAGACATAATACCCTTTGATAATGGTAATATTTTGGATAATATTGTGGTTAGTGAAGGGGAGGTAATGCGCTATATTGATAAAATGAAAACGCGTAAATCACCGGGGCCGGATTCCATATATCCCATACAACTAAAAGAATTAAAAGATAGCATTGTTGTGCCGCTAACAAAGATTTTTAATGCGTCTATTTCTGAGGGGTGCGTACCAGATAATTTCAAGTTAGCAAACGTAACACCTATCTTTAAGAAAGACGATAAAGGTGCGGCGTGAAATTATAGGCCAATCAGTTTAACGTCTGTTATAGGTAAGCTACTGGAATCAATAATTAGGGATCGTATAGTCGAACACTTAGAATTGCATAACTTAGTTAGAAATACGCAGCACGGTTTTAGGCGAAACAAATCTTGCTTAACTAATCTTTTAGATTTTTTTCAAAGCGTGGTTGACGTTTACGATAGTCATCGGGCGGTTGATGTAGTGTGTTTAGATTTTCAAAAAGCGTTTGACACCGTACCGCACAAAAGACTCATTGCGGAAACTAAGGCTCATGGAATCAGGGGTGTAGTAATAAATTAGATAGAAGAGTGGTTGCGAGGTAGGAAACAGAGGGTGGTCGTTGATGGAGCGGAGTCGTGTTGGGCTAATGTAGCGAGTGGCGTTCTTCAGGGTTCTGTATTGGGCCCCTTGCTTTTTCTTATATATATATTAACGATTTAGATGTCGGCCTAGTCAATACAGTTTCAAAGTTTGCGGATGACACGAAGCTGTGGTGGTGGGCGATTAATGACGAAGATAGAGGTAAAATCCAGAATGATCTGAATAAAATCGTTGATTGGTCATTCACATGGCAAATGAGATTTAACGTCAATAAGTGCAAAATTTTACATATAGGTTCGCGTAACGGTAATTTTGCGTATAGTATGTCAGGGAAAGAGTTGATAAGCGTAGAGCAGGAAAAGGATTTAGGAGTTATAGTCACTGGTGATTTAAAAGTAGCGAAACAAAGTACAGCAGCGGTCAATAAAGCGAACAAAGTGTTAGGTTTTATAGCTCGGAATTTTGAGTACAAATCGCGCGATATTATAGTTCCTCTTTATAAATCATTAGTTAGACCCCATTTGGAGTATGCGATCCAATTTTGGAATCCGCATATGCGCAAAGATATAGACAAAATCGAAAGAGTTCAAAGACGAGCAACTAAGATGATTCCGTCGCTTAGGTCATAGTCGTACGAGGATAGGCTTAAAGAGTTAAAATTGACTACACTCGAGACTCGGAGGCTAAGGGGTGATCTAATCCAGGTTTTCAAAATTATGAATGGGTTCGATAACGTAGATAGAGATAACTTTTTCGAAATATCTCAATATAATAGGACTAGAAATAACGGGTGTAAGTTGACAAGTAGAAGGTTCGAGACAGCAGTTGTGAAAAACTTTTTTACGCATAGAACAGTAAATAGCTGGAATAGTTTGCCGGTAAAAGTAATTAGTAGCACGTCTATAAACATGTTTAAAAATCGATTAGACGCATATGTTGATAGATTGGGTATAGTTTAAGGTAGTAAAATTAAGGGTTGGATAAGATAGATTTTGATTCTCTTTTCATTAAAGGTCACAATAACCAGACTAGAGGTCATAGTCTGAAATTAATTAAGCCAAGATGTAGAACAAATTTAAGAAAACAGTTTTACAAGTGTTGTGGGATATAGGGAGGCAGCATCTTGGGTTAGGGGATACTCTCTGTCCTTACACACCCCATTTAAAGAGATTCCTCTGCCGAGCGGTGCCCCCCATAGTACTGTGAGGTATTGAAAAACTCATGATCTTCACTTGCCCCACAAACGCCTTTAAATGGGAGACCCATAATGGACGCACACACATTTCTACATTACTGTACAGTCTTTACAGCCACACCTACACTTTTCCTCCTAAGTATATATATTATAATGTATATGGTTGTAAATTGACTTGGTCCGCAATTGATATGGACCGTGACTTATTTTTGGTTGGCAAGGTTCTGGTACTGATGGATACCGTAATGAAATTGACTGGATTCTTTGGATCTGATATATTTGCATGTCGGTTATAAATAGATATAGAGTGTAACATATTTGTGGATAGTAGTCTATTATGACTTGATCCTCTGGATCCAGAGATTCTATCTTTAGTTTTAAATTGATAATTAATTAGTTTTAAATTGATAATTATTTAGTTTTGTAAAAATTGGTTGTTGCCAATGTACAGGCAGTTTTTACATAGTGGAGCCACCTCGATGGGCCGAAGTGGCCCCTAGTGTGCCCACTATAAAAATTTAATATGTTCTTATGTTCTTTGTGGTTCGGAACCCACGTAAAATTGTAGGTCCCCTCCGCCACCACGGAGGACATGCACAATACACAATTACGAACACAGTTAGGTAGAGCAGCCATGAGTGGATCCTAGGGTCTTTGTTGGTCTGAAACATTATAACAAGATATGTAAGAAGATCACCAGTCGAGCGTCCCTTGCGGAACCCATTCTGATGATCTCAAAGAAGATTGTGAGAAGAGAGGTGTTTAAAAATCTTCCTATCAAGGGTAGATTCAAAAACTGTAGAAAGGCAAGAAATCAAAGCAATTGGACGATAGTCAGATGGTTGAGAGCGGCCACCCTTGTTTTGGACAGGCTGAATGAAAGCGAACTTCCAGCAGAAAAGAAAAGTACCAGATGAGAGAGAAAGACGAAAGAGTTTGCCAGGCAGGGTGTCAGCACAGAAGCACAGTTCTTGAGAACAACAGGAGGAACACCATCAGGACTGTACGTCTTCCTAGAGTTGAGCCCAGATAGGGCAGAAAGAACATCTTTGGAAGAGATTCTAATTTCAGACAATAAAGTCAGAGGGAGGAACAGCACCGGAATCGTCCATGGTTGAGTTGGAAGCGAAAGTTTGAGCAAAGCGTTCAGCTTTACCAGAAGAAGAGCGTTGGAATGGAAAAGAGGAGGGAAAGAAGAGGAAGTAAAGTTGTTGAAATGGTTCTTAATTAGATGCCAAAAAGAGCGAGAAGAATTAGAAGTTGATAGGTTTTCACATTTTTGGCTGATGAAAGAATTTTTGGCGAATCGAAAAATAGATATTGTACGATTCCTGGAAGAATCATAAGCTGAGTGAGAGTCAGGAGTTGGATGACGACGGTACCTCTGTTACGGATAGCTTTAGAACAAGTAAAGTTAAACCAAGGTTTTTTTTACAACAGTAGTACTACAGGAACAGAATATGGAATGTACGCCTCCATGCCCGAGAGAATAAGTAATGATAAATGACAAACACTATAGTTTTTTCTTTTTCATGATGTTAGCCCGACGTAGGCAACGGGTCACTCGTAAAGAGGCCGCAAAATATAGCTTCACTCACCAGCTATCTGCCAAGCAGGCAGGATCCATCTTTGGCACAGGATCTGGAGTTTAAAGCCACCTAGCCTACTACATTCAGATAGCGCTACATCGCTAGCGCCCACACCTTCTATTCAAGAGGTGGTGGGTTCGAATCCTGATGGAAGCAATTTTTGCATATATATACAGTATATATATATATGAAAACAATATATGAAAGGTATATGAAAACAATATATGAAAGGTATATGAAAACAATAAGAACATGCAATACAGAGTAGAGTTCGTCCTAGTTTAGTGTGGGCCACGTTCCAACCACGCATCTTTACATTACACCACCCAGGAAGCCAAAACATTTCCTCTCAAGTGCGGTTAGCGTATTTCGTTTTATCATCTATTTTTGAGAAAATGTACTAGTTTACCCCTCAGTAAGTTGAAGTTTATTAAAATCCTGAAGTAAGACATGGAATTTTTTTTTATTTTGTTTCCGGATGGTGTTAATGGTAACAAACATGTTTGGGACGTGTTCCATGCGACTCTCTCTCTCTCTCTCTCTCTCTCTCTCTCTCTCTCTCTAAAGGCGAAGGGGATAGGATTGTTAGTACCGTCGTCTATCAACATGATGGTGCTCCTTGTCACTATGCCAAAATTGTTCAGGATTATCTAAATGGACGTTTCCAAATCGCTGGATCGGACGCGGAAGCAACCAAAGACCTTGGCCAGTGAGATCACCAGATTTAACCCCTTTAGATTTCTTGCATGGGGCTTATCAAATCGCACGTCTATCAGACGAAGATTACGAGTCTTGAAAAACTTACGTACACGTATACGAACTGCTGCAGATAACATAACCCCGCAAATGCTCCAGAATGTGTTTAGAAATGCTGCGGAACGATTTGAGCTGTGCAGGGATACTGATGGCCGTCACGTCGAATCCTACTCTTAATTATTTAATAAATGTTACCACTTTATCATTTTATGATTGAATTCCATATAATTTCCAAGTGCTTCACAAAAAATAGATCCTGACTTTATGTACACCCTGTATATTAACTCAAGTTGGTTGGCTGAATTTCATTTTATATTCTCTAATAATTCGTTTGAAGTCCATTCAGTGGTAAAATCGGGAAAATTCGGGAATAATTCACATTCAGAATATGAACATTATATAAATATAATCCAATAAAATAAACTTTATTGACAAAATATACATACTGTGCGAAGGGAAAAATAATATATGGCAAACAGGCGTGCGAATAACAAC